>RXOD01004286.1:0-24807 GCA_005223375.1 Amoebophrya sp. AT5.2
AGTAAGGAGCCTTTTAGATGGAATAGGAAACCCCGAAAGAGGATTACTAGCCCTGGCCTACTAATATCCCCGCAAGAGGACTTAGCTAGGACACAAATTTTACAGCAATTTTAACAACAACTAGTACTGAAGCGCCGCAATATACTTCTTTTCGCCTTAAGTATATTGCTTTTGAAGAACTATTTTTGGAACTGCTTGTTTTGGAGCCGGAAGCTGTGTTTTGAGAATACAGTTGTATACAATTCCTAGGTTGGATTTAGTGGTATCGCCAATACCACAGTTTTGGAAGTATCCGTCACGACCACCAAAATACAACAACCGTACGTACGCAACGACGCGCTCGCCAGCGCTAACTTTTCGCACTACGCTTGTGTGTCCGATTCGGTGGTCTTTGGCTGTCGTGCTTGGCTTCAGTAGCAACAAATCCGCAGCAATTTGGATAGCAATTTGAATCCAGTTTTGACAGCCGTTTTCCTCGATCCCTCCTCGGGTTCTGAGGGATTTTTCATCTACGCGCGAATTTACATTTGCGTAAGTGGTGGAGAATTGGGTGGCTTGGATTCACTTGTTTGACTATCCTTACTCGGATTTTGTTGTTGTTGCCTGGCAGCCTAACTAGCCTGGACGTTAGTTGTATGTCTGCCAGCTCGATTAGTCCTAGTAGTTCGCTCAGCCTTGGCCCCGCTGTTGAGGGGGAGTCCGAGCGTGAGGAGGAGTACTTCAACTGGGACTCCGACTCCGGCGACTCCGATTCCAGCCCCGCGCCCGCTGCTGGGTCCGTGCTGTCTACGGGTCCGAACTACACGGGCAGAGTCCGTAACGCTAGTTGGTTCCGCGACACCAGTTGGCCGAGCCCCTCCTATTTGGAGCGTGACTCGCTTCGGACGATCGCGCGCGCTTGGGATTCCGTGCGGGAACTCCATCGCGACGTCCTTTTCCTTGAACGCGACTTAAGAATCGCGCGGCGTTGGGGTCCTTTCTATCGGATCCACGACTTCTTCCGCGGACTTCGAGGGTCCTACTTCCGCTCCGTCTGGTTTTGTCGTTGCCGATCTCGGCGACGCCCGTGGGACGCACAGCCGCTCCGCGATGCCAACTAAGGCAGAGCTCGAGCAGGAGTTGTTTTTGCTCAAGGGGCATCTTCGACAGCAGGACGACACGATCTCCGAGCTGCGCCTCGCGTCGAGCGAGAAGGACGCGAAGATCGAGAACAAGTCACTCCGCGTCGAAGAACTTGAGGTCGAGTTGGAACGCACAAAGAAGTCGCTGCGCCGCTCCCTTGCCGAGGGTATCATTCACAAAAAGACGATTAACGATCGGCAGGGAGAAGTTGATACTGCTCGCTCCGTGAAAGGGGATTGCGACCACGCCTCCCACCTGGCTGACCGCATTGTTGAACATCTTGCTCGTGCCAAAGGGGGGAATCTCGACACGGACCTGCTCACCAACCTCGCGGAAGTTCTCAAGGGCCGCCTCGGTCAGGTCGAAGAGTCGATCGGACCGTTCTCGAAGTTCCCGGACACGGAGGACGACGACAACGAAAAGGGGCAGGTGCAAGCTGCTAGCAGTTGCAAGGCCGCCGACGACGGCTTGTCGCTTAAGCGCCAGCGGAAGGGTAGTTCTGACGACCAGCTGCAGCTCACCGACGGCCACGACGCCGCGGGTGCCTCTTCGTCGAGCAAGCGCCAGAAGACTGCCACTGCCTCGTCGAGCAAGCGCGAGCTGCGACGGCAGTACTACGACTTGTGAATTGTTTGGGATAGTTCGTTGTTCGGCTTGGGCTTTCCAGTCGCAACAACTTGCTTCTCCTTTGCCCGCCGACCCGATAACTATCGACATAAGCTTATCGTAACTGGCGAGCGCGATCTACTTCGATAGAGCAAATAACTACCACGAAGATTTACTGTTACGCAAGCTTCAATTTTAGTGTCACCGCCTGCTTTGCTCGGCTTGGGCTTTCCAGTCGCAGCTAAGCTACGCTTTACCTAAAACTTGCATGAGCCAATTCAGGATAGGTGATCGTGTTGAATGGGAAGCTCCCACTTCACTCGAACGAGTTGAATCGGGCGACGGGGCCCTGTCTTTCTGGCAAAGTGGCTTCGTCGCCGACATCTTCTTGACCGAAGCTGAGATATTTTCGTTTAACACCGGACTTCAGAGGTTCGAATTACGGAGGGTGTCTCACCGATTATTAAGGCTAGTCGAGCCTGAAATAGAACTAAGTCCTCGGGGAGGGGCCAGTAACTAGATTGACAGTTTTTCGATAAACCCATACATAACGCCTAACGAGGGCACCTTAACTACGCCATGGTAAGTATCCGGACCGTCCTCCAGTAAACCGCGCAAGCAGACGGACGGCGAGGCCTACCAAGAGGCCAGGCAGCTCGTCTGTGATCGCCTCCGGGTGGATCTCGGTACGACGGTCGGGCGTACCGTCCTCGCGGAAATTTTAAAGTTAGGGGTGACTACGCAGAACACCCTCATCGAAAACTACAATTCCGCGTACGAGGGGGCCTCGAAGAACGACTCGCCAGACGCAGCTACGGGCGACGACGGAGCCGACGACGACTTCAGGAAGTGCCGCGGCTTCTCTTCGTGGACCGAGTGGAGACATTCGATCTCCGAGGCCCGCAAGCGCAACCTCCAGTTCCGGAACAGCTACCGCGAACGGACGCAGGGCATCGAAGAGAAATTGAACGATCTGAACGAGTGGTTGGACAGCTCGGTGCTTCCTGCGTACCCGAGTCTTCGGACCCAGAATCGGGACGCACTGAGGCGCATTGTGTGCCAGTGGCCCACGCTTTCGCTCTCTGAAAGACGCATCGTTGAAAACGCGAAGACGCCGTGGCACGACATCCGCAAGGCCCGGCTGAAATTTCGCGCGGCTGACCTCGCGGCCCAGCGCGCTGCCGGCACCCTGCTAACGGGGCCGAACGCCGCACCGGTTCGGGACGCGGAAGAGATAAAAGCTGACCGCCCGGACTGTGATTGCGACCTGTTCGCGGCGCCTAGCTCCTCCAAACAGATCGTCGCCTTCAAGGACCCCGGAGGGAGAAGATTGCAGTTCAAGAACACCGCTAAGGCCGATTTCCGGAAGAGCCGGCTCAAAGGAACGCGGGAGGATACTTCGGACAGCCGTTCGTCATCTTCTTCTTCCTCCTCTTCCTCGGCCTCCCCTTCGCGCCGGACTCTTTCCACCAGCTCAGAGGTGAAGCGGGATCGCGAAGAACAGGACGCAGAGAGGAAGTCGGACGAAGAAGGAGGTCTGCCCTCGGAGACGCCTCGCGGGCGCGACACTGGAGTAAAACACGTTTCTAGCTCGGCCATCCCTGCTGGGGCCGCAGCTTCCGGTAGCAGCGGTACTCGTCCCGCATTGCTGAGCAACACAGGAAGGAAGGATTCGGGAATTTTGAAGGATCGAGAGCGCGCCTCCTCAGGGGAAGGGCCTCCTCGGAAGAAAGTTCGCTTCGGGTCGCCTGGGGAGCCGGTCGTGCCACGTGAAGACCCCAGCGAGGTCGACCCGTGGTTTTCTGAGGAAGCTAAAGCTGAGGCCGCGCGCGTACAGAAGAAGTGGGACAAGATCCTCCAGGGCGACAAGCACCGCCGGAGCAAAGTTCCCGCTGCCAAGTCCGGTGGTAAAGTTGCAGTTTCTTCGAGCGCTGTTTCGACTGAGGTTACAGCTGCTTCGACTGGATCGAAGCAGAAAACCGACGGGAAGGAATCTGTTTTTGCGGTAACGCAGTTACCTGTGGTCTCCACGGTCCCTGCTCCCTCGGGATCCGCCTCTGCTGCACTGCGCCCGGTGCCTACTGCACCCGCCGCGCTCACACACGTCTCCGGACGGACGGTCGTTCAAGTGAGTTCCTGGGGTTGCTTGCAGTCCGGCTCGCTCATCGTGACCCAGGCCTCCGCCTGCGACGCGGCGCACCCGCTGATCCAGACCTCTGCTCGCAATACGCCGAGGCCGTCGCCGCCCGTCACTGGCTGCGCCGCTGCGCTCGCACACGTCTCCGAACGGACGGTCGTTCAATCGAGCTCCTGGGGTTGTTTGCAGTTCGGCTCGCTCACCGTGACCCAGGCCTCCGCCTGCGACACGGCGCACTCGCTGATCCAGACCTCTGCCCGCAACACACCGGGGCCGCCACCGCTCGTCGCCGGCTGCACCACGAAGGCTCCTGCACACGCGCCCAGTGGAGTTCACACGACTGCTGGGCAAGTAGGCGCGAAGAAGGCCACCCGTTTCTTCGCAGCTCCCCGCAGCAGTGGATCTACCGAGCAGGCGGAGATCGAGGAACGCTTCATTACTGAAATAGTATATGATCCTGCAGGGTTAAAAGAAGGAAAGTTCATCCGAGTTGGTGAACGCCGCCGCACCGTCCGGGAGGTGTTCGGGTCGCGCGAGCGCGTCGCGGCTGCCGCTGCCTTTGCCTACGACGAGTACGTGAGTGCCGCGATCCGCGAAGAAGAAAAGTTACAAGCGGGTCGGGCCTCCGAGGATCGTCGCGCTTGCCCGCCAAAGGCTTCTGGCGTCCCAGCACCTGTACAACACGGCCACGTCGGCCCGCCGGCCCTGCCGCGCATTCGCCGCGGACCTGCTGATCAGGTGCAGGTCGAAGACCGCTTCATCACTGAGGCGGTATATGACCCCGCCGGGTTAGAGGAAGGAAAATTCATCCGGATCGGGGAACGCCGTCGTACCATCCGTGAAATATTTGGGTCGCGAGGGAAGGTTGCTGCCGTTGCAAGAGCTACCTGCGACGACGAAGCATCTGCTGTGAGAGCTGGAGCAGTCGCGAAGGCGAACTACGACGAGGACGTAGCTGAGGCCATTCGCGAAGAAGAGGCTTTGCAGGCACGCCGGGCTGCTAGCAACCGCCGCGCCTGCCCGCCGCGAACTTCCAGTACTCCAGCTACCGCTCCAGCGCCGGCCGAAGAAGAAGAAGATCTGTGGCCTGGCTATTCGGATCCTGAGGTCCTGGAGTTAGTCGCCGAGAGCAAGGCCCGTGGTTACGCACATTTGCATCACGACGACTACCACGCGTACGGCGTTAGCGATCATATTTCGCGTGCCCAGTGGCTCGTCTACAAGGCGCGTTCCAAGGCACGGTCTGGAGGGAAGAACACGCTGGTGCCCGTGAGTGCGCCTAGGGTCGTCCTGAAGGCTGCGCCCAAGGTCGTCCTGAAGGCTGCAGCTAAGCCCTCACCGACGTCGCGGAATCCTGCCAAGGCCGTTGGCGAGTACCACAAGCTCAACCAGCCCTACGGGTCTCTAGACTCGGAATCCCCGGTTCCCACCGGCATTTTCGCGCGCGAACCCACAAAGGAGGAGGAGAAACTGTTCGAGCAGAAGGCCGAGGCCGCGCGGGAGCTGAAGCGCAAGGTCCGTGCCATCCGTGGCTTTATCACCGACACCGTCGAGGCCGCCGCGCCTGAGCCCGTTCCCAGTTCGGAGGCTGTTGCGGAAGTTCCGGCCACCGCGACGGAGCACGTCGACGCGGGAGCTGCTTCCAGCGCCCCGGCAGTCGCAGGACCTGCTGTCCCTAGCAGCACGACAGCTGCAGAACCTCCTGAGGAGACCTTAGAAGACCTCAGCCGGGAGCTCGACGACGCGATTCAGGGATTCGAGAAGTTGATACAGGAGGACGAGTAGTTTGGGTAGAAGAAGCTGTACAGCCACGCCCTACACTACTGTCTTCGATAGCGTCGAGATATAGATATACGCACCATTGCATACGCTGGCTTCAATCCTTTAGTGCTCGATTACCGGCTAACTAATTGAATTTCACCTCGAAGAGCCGTACTTTCACCTAGTGCTGCTCCTACTTGTAGTTGCGGCGGATCATCTGTATTACTAGACCTGCACCCAGGCTAGCACGGGTTGCCGAGTGGCCCAGATCCTCGGCAGTTTTCTTTCATCTCCCGATTCGACTTTACTGCGGTCTACTGAAGTAGGGTTTGGACACCCGCCCGGACCGGGGCCGGCGCTGTTGCGCTGGCCGTTCTGAGCCCAAATAGGAAAATCTCTCCTGCTGTACGGTTCATTAAAACTCCAAACTTTGCTCGATCTACGTGTGCATATACTTCGTTTACGATCTCCTTCGGTAACTTTGTTCTCTGCCCACGTACTAGCACTATCACTGGTTCTTGAATCAATAAATTTCCTCATAGTTTGCCCAAGATGTTGTCCCGCACTAGGACTGATGCGGGCGGTCGCCTGCCTAGGGTCGCGCTCTTGTTGCCCGTTCTGATTGGCTTTCTTTTCTTCGTGTTTCGGACTTCTAGTCTTGTGTCCTGGAGCCTTCCCCGACCTGATTCTCATCGCCGCGAGGGCGTCGAGGTATCTCCGTACTCATCTCAGTACCCCTTTTCCCGTTATAGGCTCTCCGACCTTGTCTTGACTGTCCCCGTTGGATCCCACCGTTCTTTTCGCTCTATTCGCCGCGAGGGCGTCGAGGTATCTCCGTACTCATATCAGTACTCTTTTCCACGCATGTTCGACGGTACACATGTTAAGACTGCTTTGCCAGATCGCGTGCAAGCGCTCGCTCTCGAGCCACGACTACTCGCTTCTACCTTTCATCGCAGGTGCAGCAAGCATCTTTGTCATAGTCCTGTCATCTCGGTAGACGCTGTTCCACCTCGATACATTCGACGCTCGAACGACCCCACGATAGATACAAGATCGATTAGTTTCAACAACGCAAGTATTGATACGTATTCCGCTTCATTAGAAATACACGAGCTCCACAGCTATTTACCTCAGCACCTACTATTTGAGACGTACTGCAATCTCGGACCGCTCGGTTTGGTGCTTACCAATCGCAGCCCACGAGATTTCTGTGTTTGCTGCTCGGCTTGGTGTTTACCAGTCGCAGCTGTGAACTCAGACCAAAGTAATTTTACTGCACCCGCACCAGCAATACTTCTACGACTTGCGACCGGACCTGCGTCGCTCCTCGTGCACACGATGTCCGGCTCACGTGCGGGGACCCCACCTGCCAGGGCTGGGACCCCTCCCCTCCGGTCCACGACACCGACTCCGTCTGGACGCGCCTCTCTCCGTTCCGTCCCGGGTAATGTTCGCGGGGTCGCCAAACGGTCGGTGAGCGCGCGTGAGAACTTGAAGGACAAGCGGTCGCGGTCGAAGGACATCTCGGTCCTGAAAATACAAGGAGTACTCTACCAGAAGATCAGTTACGCTGGGTCGAGTTGGGCGATTGAACGCATAGGGAACCCAGTCACGGAGGACTGCAGTGGTGTTGTGAAGCTGTCGCGGGAGCAGCACAACACGCTGAAGCGGGCCGGGCAGATCGAGGAACTAAACATAGACGGGCTGCCGCTGAACGTCCAGAACCAGGTCAAGCGCGGGGATGTCCTGGTGACCACTGAGAGCGCTGTGGCTACCAAGACTGTGGGGGCCCTCCTGGCCTATACGATCGAGTTCCAGGACGCGGTCGAAAAGATTGGTCGCGGCCGGTTTGGGGACGCCAATGCTGGCTCCGTCCAGGACGACCCTCCCGCCACGGGACCACACCGCCCGGGTGACTTTGCCGGTTCGGGTGTCGGCGCTGCTGGTGAGGTCACGGGGTTATCTGGGAATGTAGGAGTTGCTGAGCAGGCAGCTGGAGCATTTGCTCCCCTTGGGCCCTTTGGTAACCCGAATCAGCCTGAACCTAGCCTGAGTGGGCCTTCTTTCGTGCCGGGGCCTGGGTGCTTCACCAGCGTCGAGGGCAATGTGAGTTCTGCGAGCTCCAGTTCCTTTGAACTGCTTGGGACTCCTTCGGTCGAGTCACTCGCTTTCGAGGGCGCAGGGACCCCTGCTGACCAGTCGACACACACTCGGCTCAGGGTCTCGAGCCTGGGTGGGATCCCGGGCCTGTCGGGTTTCGGACAGGGTGAATCGCAGGACGCCCGCGTTGCGCTGTCGCCGCCCCGGAGCTGCCAGCGTGTTGACGAGGTCTACGCGCCGGTCCCGGTGATTCGACCCAATGTCCGTGTTGAAGGAAGCTCCTCGAACAACCCGAACATGCCCGATTTCTTCGACCCGACACTCTCACCGGTTCCGGGGGCCCAGGTAGTCGGGACTGTCCCACTGAATGTGCCGATTGGGGCCGCGGCTCCTCCCGTGATGTATAACATCGGGACCCCGTTCAGCAGCGCTCCGTATGCCGCGGGGTCGGAGACCTCCATCTCCCCGATGGTTCCTTCGGCGCCACTGGACGTGGGCGGGGACCTCGACGAGAGTATGCATTCGGCCCAGGATTCCTCCGGCCCAGGCGCCTATCGGTCGGCCACTGGTGGCCAGCCACTTGGCCTGGCAAACCAGCGGGTCAGACAATTGGAGCTGGAGCTTGTCGAGGCGCGCCGGCAGACCGCGATCGCTCAGCAGCAGGTCCAGGTCAGCCGCCTTTTCCATGACGAAGAACGGACCCGCGTCGAGGCCGAGAGCGCTCAACAACGTGGACATGATCGCGCTTCGTTCGAGGCTTCCTTGCGAAATGAGGTTACCTCTGTCAATGCCCGTGCCGAGGAGCGAGTCCGTGCCGCGGAAGATGCACGTGCTTCCGCTCTCGCCGACGCTGAGTACAATTTATCGCGTCTGACTGCCCGCGAGAAGGAGTTTCAGGCACAGCAGGCCAGTGACGCTGAGCAACACCGGTGTGAGGTTGACCTCCTCGCCCGCCGTGCCGCTGAATCTGCCGAATCTGTTCGTGCTTCCGCGTCGCGTGAAGCTGCTGTTGCGGCTTCGACCGCCTCCGCACTCCGACGCCAGATTGCTCAGGAGCAGGAGAGGTGTGACACACTCAGTGAGTCGTACTCGCCAGGTTCTCGAAGGCCAGAGAGCTTCCGCAGAGGCTGCTGCCACCGCCTCCGAGAAGCTGGCGCGGGACTTCGCCCTCCAGAACAATAAGATCATCGAAGGCCAGGAGGCTTCTTCTAAGGCCTACGCCGAGCGGAGCCAGGAGTTGATCGCCGAGAAAACGCGTACCGCCGCCCTCCTGGAGGAACAGCAAGCCCAGGCAAGCCGTATTAGCGACCTTGCCGGACAGCTCAGGTCTCTGGAAACGCAGTCCGACCAGCGAGACTCTGCTTTGGTTAACGAGCAGAACGACCAGCTTGCGAAGTTGTCTTCTACCGTCGCGCAGCTGCAGCAGCAGGCCACGGAGCAGCAAGCGGCTTCCGAAGCGGTTATGTCGCAGATGCGCCGGGAGCGCGACGAAGCTGTGCTGTCAGCCACGGCGGCCTCCGGTCAACGAGAATCTGCGTTGGCCGACGACCATAGCGACCAGCTCGTGAGGTTGTCCGCCACCATCGCGCGCCTACAGCAGCAGGCTAGGGAGCAACAGGTGGCTTCCGAGACGGCTTTGTCACAGCTACGCCAGGAGCGCGACGAGGCTGTGGTGGCGTCCAAGGCCAGTGGATCGGTTTCCAATGGATATAAAGTAGAGGTTGGAAAGTTGAAGGCCCAAATCGCCGCTGCGATACCAATGATTGGGCAGATCAGTGCCTCCTCGTGCGGCATTGGTGGTACCGTGTTGGCTTCCTCCGGGGGCGAAACCGACGTTGGGCGTGACGAGCACGAGTTCAACCAGCCGTACCGAAGCTCGGTTGCGGGAGCGTCGCGCGGCGGTGGCGGTGCCGGCTCGCTGAATACCGAGCGTTACGCCCGTGAGGCTGCATCTTCCCCGGATGGCCATCACGGCGGTAACCCTTCTTTGGGGCGGACAAGTGGAACACAAGACCCACGGGGTCACATACCTAGCAGATTCACCGGTACGAGCCCGCCCCCATTCGGTGGACCCAATGTGAACGACGCTACAGGCTCCTCCCACCAGGAATTCTCGCTCCCCGCTCGTGAGACCACCCCGGGGTTCGGGGCAGAGAGGCTCAATCAGACGACGTGGCCCCGCGGTTTGACCCCTCCTAGCCGTAGTGCCGGGCAGCAGTGGACGTGGAGTCGCGATGGGTGCATGGCAGGGTCCGGTTCATCCAAGAGCGCACGCAAAGGGGATCCTTCCTGGGGGTCTCAAGGAGAGAGGCCTGCCAAGGCATCTTGGAAGAAAGGAGGGGCTGCCCCGGGGTTTGAGGTAGAGAGGCCTAGCCTTCCGTTCCCTGCCTCTGGCACTACGGCCGCGTCCCGGAATCCTGGCGGCACTGTTACTTCTTCATCACTCCTAGGAGCTCTACAGCCTGTACTAGGTGAGGGCCCTCTGACTTTCGGTCCTGGCGGAAGCGTTTTGCCGTCGGGTGATCACGCTGAGGCTGCGAGCATCATTTTCGGAGGCGGTAACGAGTCCGCCCACGAAGATGGGACAGCAAGCCAAGCGAAGGCGAGACGCCGGAATCCATCAATGACGGTGGGGCCGGCGCCTTAGCAGCGACCTCCCCGCGACCTCCGTCTGGTTTGGGACCGAGCCCTGCGGACCTCGTCGGTGCAACAATGGGAGCCCTTGCACCAGTGTTCACCAAGCTTCTGGATGCGCAGCAGAGTGCCGTCGCTACACTCGTCAACGACAGCGGGCGCCAGATGAGTAAGCTCCTCGAATCCAAAGCCGCTACGGACAGACTTCTTGTCGAAACGCTCGAAGAGCTCAAGGCCGCCCGAGACAAGCCTGCTGCTGAGAGCACTGAGAAGGCCAAGGAGGCTGCGACGGAGGCCGTCCAGCTGCTGTGGAAGGAGCACCGCGGTGGTACGCTCAACTCCGAGGAACGACGCACGCGGGATCGCCGGGTTGGTCAGGTCCTGGGGCATGATGATGATGGATACGCTGCCCCCGCCGGTGGCTCCGACGCTGGGTCTTCCATCCTTGGGTCCATGCTCAACCCCACGAAGTTCATGTTCGACGGATTCATGGAGCGTTACTATGCCGCAAACAGGGAGGCCGTGCAGGACAACGCCACCCAGGCGACTGCGCAACGGGCGCAGAGGCTCTACAGCGCGTCGGAGAGCATCGGACGGCTGCAGCGCTTCCTGTGCGGCGCATCGGATCGCGGCGATCTTGGAAACGATATCAACGCCTTCGCTTACGGTGGTGATCCAAGCGATGCTGTCACGCGCGAAGGTGTGCGCGGGTTTTCTGCCGATGGTGCCGGGTTTGGACATGATCCCGAGGTTGCGACCGGGTTGTACATGCTGGGTTGCGGCGAGACTGTGGCTTCGGGGACAGGCCTGTCGACTGAGGCAATGCCTCAATATGAATACTGCCGGCGCCAGGGGTTCGACACCGAGACCACCGCGTGGCACCGGCGCGAGTGTGTGGACGATGACCTCCCGGTCAACTTCACGCCCAAGGCATCGCTTGAGTATCGGTTACTGAAGGCCGTCATCCACTCGGCTACCGTACTTGATTCAGGGTCGGGCCTCGCTCCTGGCGTCGCAAACGTCGCCCCGACGGTCCCCACGGTATCCTGGACCCGAGAAAGTGTCATCGGCCACTACCAGTCCTACTTCCGAGAGCTTGAGGCTCGACTCACCTACTACGGGCTCCGAGGATGGCAGCCGTTCGTGCTCGATATCGTCAAGTGTGTCGGGGAGGAATCGACAGAGGCTATGAGTTTGGTCAAGGAGCATGGCACCTACGGTGAACACGAAAACCTGGTTGCGTTCGCGATCTTCGAGCTGGGGCTGGCCTCAAAGTGCCAGGTGGACTTCGCATCCTTGGTCGCTGAAATTATGGAAGAGCGGTACGTCCCCCTGGATATACGGCACGCGTCCGCCCGCACTCGCGGCGGCGAATGGGCTTCGCGGCAGGAGAAAACGGTAAAGAAGCTCCTGGACCTGGGGCTCGACAAGAAGATCGTCTGGCCACGATACAACACCCGCACCTTCAACGCCTCCGTTTTGTCCGATGGTGTCTACGACCAGGCCTGGATGGAGCGCTACGTCAACGAGGTTGTGAAGTCCCGGTTGGCGGCCGATGGAAAGGCTGTACCTAGCACCAAGGTGCTGGTAGCGGAGCAGCGGAAGGTGCTGAAGGAGACAGCCTTGGAGTCTATCGTGCGCTACTGTAGTGTGAACGCTGCGTCGGGGGTTGTGTTCGGGGCCAAGACTTACCTGCGGATGCGTGACCAGAACCGCCGGAACTATCGTTCCACTTTAGCAGACGAGGGCGAATACGCTGACCCGGTCTCCTACCTGGCGATCGAGGACGATGCCACTGCTGGAAACGATGACCCGCTGTGCCTCGACGTCGAGACGTGCCGCGCAGTTTCGGCACAAGATGATGCCGAGGCTTGGGCGGAGGAACAGGATCGCTCCTTCATAGCCATCCGCGACGCCGCCAAGGGCAAGGCGCTCCTTGGGAAAGGAGAGGGCCGCTCGAAATCAGCAGGGAAGAGCAAAGCCTCCGGAGAGGGGTCTTTCCCCGGCGGCAAGGGCAAGAGAGTTTCGGACCACACGACCTCCCAGGGAAAAGGAAAGGGGAAACACTCGGGCACCAGTTCCAAAGGAAAATCCGCCAGCACGTCCGCTGGCCCTGCCGAGTCGCCCGACGCTGTCTGCGCGGCCTCCGCAGCTAACCGGAGCGGGGCCTTCCCGATGGTGGTGCGCTGCTCCGAGATTTGTGGAAACCTCCACCATGGTACGTCTGCGCACACCGCCTCTGACATTGTTATCGCCACAATGGCGGCAGCGGGAGAAGGCAGTTTCGACACGCAGGATTGTGCGTTGTGTGGGTTCAGGCACCTCGGCTACTTGGTGTTGCTCGCTGGCCAAGAGGTGTTCCTCTGTCCTACGTATTTGCGGTCGAAGCGGAAGGGGGACGACATGCCCTCCGGGCTTAAGTGCACGAGGCGGTCAAAGCCAAGCGAACCCTCGATCTTAGTGCCGAAGGTTTTCTCAATCATACGAAGCGGAGAAAAGGCGATGGAAGAATGGTTGAGCTTGGAACGCAACCTCGACTGCCGCAAGTACCTTTCGGAGTGCTCCCTGCTGGAGTTTGTGATCTCTAAGGCCCGGGCGGCATACAAGACTGCTTCCAACACCTCATCCGCGACGGTCGTCGCTACCAGCGCCAAGGCCATGCATTCGCTCACCTCCGGGCTTCCCTATGATATGTGGGACACTACAGATCCTGGCTCCGATTATCTACACTTAATTGATGCAATCCACAGCGGCGCCTTCGATGCCCACTATAAAGCACTTGCAGAAGGATCGAACAGCGACGCGGTCGGAGACAACCTGATGCAGCAAGGCGTTGCGTCGCATCTGAGTGGCATCTCGCTCTCGGATGCAAGTGTCCCGCTGAACCTGCAGTCACTACTGCACCTCGCGGCGGGGTCCCCTACAGATGTAGTGCAACAGCTGTGCCGTGCCCTGTCTGGGGCCAGTCTGGCTCCCGCCCCGGTCCCAGCTTCCCCTCCCGCGGCGGTGACCATCACGGACGTCACGCCTCAAAGCCCGGAACAGGACCCTACCGCTGCGGTCTTGCGCTCTGTCGGATCGCCTACGGGGTCACCGGTCGCGAGCCCCGCGGTTGCGGCCGCTGCGATGACGGCAATGGCCGCTCCTGGAGCGGGTGACGCTGGGGAAGGTCAAGGGCGCATGATGTTGGTGAATTATACTACCGATCCAGGCCTACATATTGCTGGGGGCACAATGAAGATGTTCTCCTCGGAACCAACCTACGACTCGGCTGCTACAGCTCCCACAGGCTTCACGGAGGAAAACCACACCTCGGACAATGGGACGATGTCCTCGCGTGACGGATTCGCCGAGGGCAGCGTGGGTACGCCTCTCGAGGAAGGGCAGTTCTCCTGGGACAATCGCAGCAAGGAAGAAGGAGCTGTGTTTGTCAACCAGACCGACGAGGATGAGCACAGACGTCTCACAGAAGTCGGGACGCACGGCGTTACTCGGTCGGAGCCCTCCACCCGTGTGAGGGTCCGGATGGGGTCGATCCTCGCTCGGGTTGCTCTCCATGTGTTTTTGCTCGCCCTCCTCTGTCATCTCGGGACGCCCACTACCGCGGTCTTCTACGGTTCCTGCTCTCTTGGATTCGAGACGACTAAGATCATCCAAGCGAAAACGAGCATGCGAACAGCGGAGCCTCGCGCGTCGCGGACTCTCCTGCCCCTGAACTCGCGAACGCTTCGAAGGCGCGACGCAGCAGGCCTGCTCGGGAAGCAGAACAGGTACTTGTACTCGAACTGGAGTTGGGGAAGCTTGAACCCGCACGACCTGTTCCACGTCAGCGGCGATACTCTGGCTGAGAACATTGACTTGTGGGGCCAGCGATGGGACGCGTGCATCGAGCGGTTCGTTGCGGATTGTTCGAGGTCCAGTCGCTCAGACAAGAGGATCCTTGCCCTGCTCGTCGACCATGACTTCCGCTTCTGGGACCGGGTTGGCGGCTCGCGCAACTGCTGGAATTCGTCTACCCCGAGGGTAATCGCCTCCGCGTTGCGGGATCTCGAAACTGTGGAGGGGGACGTGTCCATCGTTTTTGCCCTCCAAGAGGATATCTGCTATGGCGTGAAATACCTGGGCAAACCCGGGTTCGAAGCGCGCGTCCGCGCAGAATTGCTCAAGCTCGAGTGCCCGCGCGTTGCGGCCTCCTTCTTCGTAATGAACACGGACCTGGAAGGGTTGGGACGCTCTCGTGTTCCATTGTCTTGGAACTGCGCAGGCGCGGTGGCGGCGCAGAAGTATTTCGAGAGCTACCCCCCCGGCGCTGCACGTGTCTCCAGAAGCTTGCATCTCAATGCTGGCGTCGGGCTGCTCCGTGGACTTGGCCTCGCACCAAAATTTTGTTCCTCTGGTAGACTCCGAATCCCGATTAGGGCGGCCCACCAAATGCTCCTCAACAATTCCGGTGCCTACTACGCCACCCCGACGGGTACACGTGAAGGGGGAGTCTCTGGAGTGCTCGTGACCGGGCGCCGCCACGTCACCCTCCGTGATCTGGTGGATCGGAAACACGTTTTGGTCGAAGGAGTTGGAGGTTTCACCGCGCAAGAGCTCTTCGAGCTTTACACTGGGTCAGGTCATACCGAGAAACGACCTCCGGCTCTAGAGTTCAAGGATCCTGATTCCCTCTGGGCAGTTGTTGCTGACGCGGAGGACCTTACTATTGACGACACACCTCTGTCCGACGATGACGCCGCCGACGCTTTCTACCTCGAGGCTGAGCGCCAGGCCCACTACGCGCACCCGGATACACAGCGCCAGATGCAGGAGACCGCCGCCAGTTTGCATGGCCGGGTTCAGCGCGGGTTCCCAGATCACCCGCGCTCCTGCTGGAGCTGTTTTTCGACCGGAGCCCGGCGGCGCGCCACGACAGCTCTCCGCAATCCACGCGAGCTCGTGCGGCTCCTCCTCTGTGGAGTGGTGCGCTCCTGTTTTTGGGTGGCGGCACTCATCGGGGCTCCCCTCAATGTGGAGATCGCCAGGGACCTTCAACTGCCCATGATGTACGGGATCCTGCACTCGCCGGACCCTACCGATGCCTTCCTTAACCGTGTCGGGCCCGGTGGGGTTGGTCAGCTCGCTTTTGATGTCAACGGCAGCAACTTCCAGACGCAGCCGGAACCATTGGGCAACAGGGTATGGGGCGGCTTGTACGACAAGAAGAAAAACGCCTTACTCGTGACCTTGTTGTTGCTTGACACTGGGTGTCTTGTTTCGCGCTACGTGTCTGGCAGCAGCTTGGTAAGTTGCCAGTATTTGGCCGCGAACGACTTGCCCTATTATGCGTACGACGGATTTAGTGAAGTGGTGTACTTCGGGTCCCCAGAGTGCGGACGCCAAGCCGAACCGTGTCGGTGGTCGCCTCTGGATCTCCGTTTCAGCGGATGGACGTCAGACCTCAAGAAGCACCATCCCATCGGCCCGCAGCAGGGGTTCTGTTTTGCTGAGGCCCGGAACCCAGGGAGTTCTCGGCGACTCAAGGCAGTGAGGGACAACGACCAATTCTTCAACATGAGCCAACGCGGAGAAGCAGTATCTCAATACGGCGGGGACAACGCAGGGGACATGTTGTGTTCGTGGTCATGGGCCTTGGCCGTGACATGGTTGTTCTGCTTCGACAGCATCATCCTCGGGCACCAAGACCTCTCGCGCCTCGGGTTATCCCTTTGTCCAGCCGGGACACCCGGAGATCAGCTCGGCGCATATTTACTGAGCCAAGTGGCGCTCGTCTCTAACAGGAAATTAGTGACGAGTGCCTATGTCCTCCGGGCGCCGCTGCGCTTGCGGAATGCCAATTTCTGGATACTCGCTAAGGAACGGCTGTTTGGCAAGGAGGCTTCAGCCGGCAAGAGCGACAAGGAACTGAAAGAAAAGTGTGCTAGTCTTGCCCTCCAACCGAAATCGATGACGCACCACATGGCCATCGCCCGTGAGCTTGTCGCCAGTGGCGTGCCTGTCGCCGTTGATCCGGGATCGTCTATTGGCGCCCCTGCCGTGCCCACACCGATCGGATCTGGACCCGCGGCCGGGGACTCACTCCCCGAAGTCAAGCCTACCCTCAAGCAGGTGCAGGACGCAGTCACGTCGGAACCTGAGATGAGACACTTTTGGTGCTCACATCGGGCAGCCGAATCGATCGCCGACGGCTTCGAGGACCTTACCAGCGGTGACGGTCTCCCTAGTTTGCACCAGCTACAAGAAGGTATTCGCGGCGAGGTCCTCGCGCGTGGAGATAGTTCGATTTCCGCAGGGCTCCTGCACGGCGTGCTGCAGTCGTCGGAACGTGAGGAGGACGAGCTTTTGGACAACCTGCATGAAGACGGAGCCTCTGAGGCCTTTCGACTGCTCGAACCCGAAGAGGATCTCTACGAGTCATCTGACGAAGAAGACGAGGACTGTCCGTTGGGAATTGCCGCCCAGCGGCGGGCGTACCTGAGTGCCGGCGAACAAGACGGGTTCGACGACAGTATTAGCTACACGGCAGAACAGCGAGTGGCCGCGCGTGCCTGGGCTGCGGACTCTGCCGACGCTGATCGCCGCCTTGCGGACCTGGAGGGCCGTGGCATCCGGCGGGCACCAGGGTGGCGACTCGTGGTGCTGTTGTATGTCTTCCTGGGCGGCGTCCTGGAGGATTTCGTGAAGGTGGTCCACGGGGCTTCCCCGGGTACGGATGTTTTTGGGATCGGGTCAACCATCGACCCCCTACAGTCCGAAGAAATTTATCGCGCGGTGCAAGTAGTAGTCGAAACCGATGTCCAGTCGTCTACCGGCGGCGTCTCACTCGACGCGGCAAAGGGGTTCCTACAACTCCTCCTGAGCTCGCGTCTCTGTCGCTACACTGGGTGGGTATACAAAACCTGCGTGAGACGCCCGCGCCGCATGTTCTTGGGTCTGGCCTGGGCCCCTGGGACATTTTGCGCCCTTGTCCAGACTTGCTTCAGCACTCTTCGCGACCCCAATATCACTTGGCGAGATGTTTGCGGCATTCTCCGAGCCTGGTGCGGACGTGGGACCGACGAACTCATCGAGAAGTTTGAAGCTGCCGCCGGACCTTCCATCGACTTGCACGCTAGCATGGGCACTACGCTCGAACACGAGGATGGGGCCGTCTACGTAGTCGGTAGTCCGTCGGTTCTTCCGGAAACCGACGAGAACGATATTATCCCCGGGCTCGACGACTCCGATAGCGACAGCGGGGCGGAGTATTGTGCTTCACCTCTTCGCAAGGAGGGCAGCGGGGCGTACGCTTTCAATAGCGCCAGTCTCGACTTCGGCGACAGTGAGAGTGACCCCGATGACAGTACTTCCTCGCCGGGCATCGACGCGGATGGGAACCTCGAACGCACGTGCCCTTTCGAGGCCCGGTTCAGTGATCAGGGACATCAGCAGCCGCCGCAGCAGCGGTTCACTTCTTCTACTGGTAGTGGGGAGACACCGCGCAAGGAGCGGCGGAGGTCAGCGGGAGAACGGCTCCGGGCACTGCTTCTCGCGGTCCCGGGCGTCTCTTTCTTGGTGCCGTATGTCGACGACCTCAATTACGGGTTCAAGGGGCTGTGGAGCTGCCTTTTTAGGACTGGATACACGATGGCTCGCTCGCTGCAGGTGGGAATGAAGTTCAGCCTCAAGAAAATCCGTGTTGGGCGCGCCTTGGAGATCCTTGGTTGGAAGCTCGACTTCGTCCGGGAATGTCGCCTCCCCGACCCTGACAAGGCCGGTGCAATTCGCGCCTTCAAGTGGTCTCGGGTCACGAAGTCGGTGAAGATCTTGAAAAAGTTCCTCTGCCAGACCACGTACATTCAGGAGGCATACCTGGAGCGTGACGAAGACTACCTCAAGCAATATTTAGACAAAGTCCGGCTCAAGAAAATGGGATCGGATCCGAAGGCAAAGGAGGCGTTCATCCGGCTGCGCATCGGCCTTTGCCGGCACGTGGAGCTCGGGTCCATCGACGTAGAAAGCGCCCGAGGCTGGCGAAACTTTTGTAGCAAGGAGAATCCGATCCTGCGTATCTTGGTCGACAGCTCACAGCGACGTGTCTCGGTCTGGGGAATTCAGTACCAAAAGGGGTTCGGGCATCGCGTTGTGTTCGCCTACACGAGGAAATTCTCCAAGGAGGAACGCAGCAAACACAGCACGTCATCAGTCCGCATGGAGACTGCTGGTTTGTTGTTTTTAGTCCGTGTCGTGCTTCGCCGCATTCCGAAAATACCTTTCGTCCTGTATAGCGACAACACGACATTGACGCAGGAACAGCTTTGGAGCTTAATGTCGTCTATCACCACCGTCAAGTCCCTCGTCAGCATGGCTTCCGAGATCTTGGCCTGTCTGCAGTGTCGCGAAGTCTACGTCTCGAACCTCAAGGGACATTCGATGGTGCTGCCCGACGCGGCTACGCGCGTCGACGGGGACGAGGGAGAGGACCTCTTCACGGTGGACCGCTTGCGCGACCTGCTTACGAAGCTGTATCCTATGGGGCTGAGAAGATCGACCCGGCGCGCATCGAGGAAGAAATCGGCAAACTCGACGAGGAAGACGTTGCAACACCTGCTGTTAAGGTGTTGCGCCAAGGATTGCCGGCCGCCGACGCGACATGTTTGACAGCCTTTGAGGCGCTGCGTGGGATTTTCGCGTTGGGCCAGTATTCCCGTCTCTCTGGTGTTAGCAAAGCTCCGCTGCCCGCACTCACAACCGTTGACTACGTAGTGCGTACTGGGCAGTTCCGGTCCAGCCCCAACGAGAGATACATTGTTGACTTGGTCTTCCCTTCCACGGAGACTATCTGTGTGGTGCCTTGCGGACTGGTAGCGTCCAAGATCGACCTGCTTAAGGGCATCGACTTCAAGGTCACCAACTGGGCTTCGCGCGAGGTCAGCGTGACGCCGCAACTCTTCGTCACGGAAATGGGTAGCAGCAAGAGGATCGATCTACGTGGGGACCTCCTAATAGCTCCTTCCGGGACTGATGCCGCGAGCTTTGCGGCGGTAGAAGACAGCGCCATTCTCCAGGGCGCGGACGAGGCCGCGGTCGACGCAGCCATCGCCAAGCGGTTGAAGCGAGCCGAGTACAAAATCACACCGGACCAGTTCTCTCGCGAATGCGCTGAACGGCTCTTCGATGTCCTCAAGGACTGGCCCCTCGCCCTGCAGTGCTGCTTGACTAAGGTTTTCATGGTTTTCCGGGTGGTGCTGTGGACCGAGGGGCTTCCGTTCCCGACTGTCATGGTTGCCAGTGCGTATCATCCGATCAAGCCGGACGCGAAGACGGGCGGCTATCGGCGAATTTCCTTAGAGGATCTGTTGGACAAAATCCTCCGATTCCACCTAGCCGAGCAGGTGTACGAATCGTTGCTGGGGAAGTACCTGCCGATTTACGGCTTGCCACTGCACCTCAGCGCTCTTTTCTTAGCTGTGCGCAAGGCGGATTGCCTGGGGCGTTTGATCGTCGATGCGGTCCAGTGTAACAAGCTCTTTCCTCCTTGCAGCTACCCCTTAGCCTCTTGCGAGATGGTCCACGGAAACTTACTCACGACGCACGTGGCCATGACACTGGGTGACTACATCGCCAAATATGGGCGTGGGGCTGAACTGACACCTAGTGTGGAAGTTGGCGGAGCACTGCAAGCCTACATCCCGGCGGAGAAGAACGCAGTCGGAAACCTTAAGGAGTTCCTTGTAAAGGGAGATGCTACCTTCCGGCTTTATCGTTTTACGGACTTGCCTGATTCCGGCAAGCGCGGCGATTCGGTGCTGATGAAGGCTAGCCCCGCAGGTCTCCTTCCCCAAAATGGGGGCCGGTTCCTCGATATGAAACCAACTGCCGCACGGAGACCGAGGATCCGGGCCGTCGAGCTACTGCACCGTATGCATGAAGGTTGGTTCAAGCACCCGCCTTCACCCTGCGAATTTCGCGTTTACAAGGTGATTGAGGGGCTCACAGATCAGGCGTTTGACGCTGCCGCTTCTCAGCCCGGTGGTGTTGAACGTGTCGCGCGGAAGGTCAGGAACGAGAAAGAGGCGAAGAAAGTCTTCCTCGGCACACCCTCTGTCCCCTTTCTCTGTGCGAACTGCGTTGCGGTTGACACGAACGCGGACTATGTCATCTATAGCTGTGGGTCTCTGGCTGACCCTGCTGCCGTGGTCTGCCCACCTGTCGCCGTGCCTGCCGAAGCCGAAAACAAGAAGACGAGCAAGAAACGCAAAGCCAAGGGACCACAGAACAAACGAAACAAGAAGGACACCAAGAATGTTGGTCTCCCTGACGGTGGTAACTCTGACTCCCCGCGCAACGCCGCCGATCCTTCAGCTGGCAGCAGCACGGACCCTCCACGCCAGCCTCCTACCGACGTGCTTGGGGAGGATGTCCTTCCCCTCGATGAGCCCAACAAGGACTTTGAGGAGGCCGCTGACGAAGCTGGTGATGCGCCCGGTTTAGAGCTGGGCACGGATGGGCCGGGTCTCTTGCTGCCTGCTCCGCACGGCGCTCCAGACGTTATTGTCGACCGTGACCGCGAAGAAATCACCATCCCTGGGGTGGGTGGTGGTGCGCCTCAGAATCGTATTCGGACTGGCGTAAAGAAGGGTAAGAAGAAGGCCACACTTTTGCCTCTACCTGACCCGATTGGGGACGGTCTTGGTGATGGCGTACCGGTTGCTGGGGAGTCGTTGGAACCGGGTGCCGCCGCGGACGAAGATTTTCGTGTCAAGCCCGACACCCTGGTCAAGCTACGCACCCAGCAGCTCAAGGACCGAGCCGGGTTCACGAAGAGAGCCAGGCAGCTCGTGGAGTACTTTTCGGCCAGCGAGCAGGTGTGTTCCGTTGCCCTCGATCCCATGTGCCTCATTGACGACGATCTAGGTGCACAGCCTGTCGAGTCGGGGAAGTACCTGTACAACTTGTGTCTAAATCTACTGCGGATGCACTTTGGCGCAGATCTCCAATTCGCGCCTTCGGGGATCCTTGTGGTGTCGAGTCTCCACAAGACCGATGCTGAGCTCTGGGGCCTTCCGAAATTCGCTACGCGCATCTGCTGTCTCGGGACTGATCCGACGGAGGGATACCGGTTTGGGTTCACGCAGGATTTTACCACGGTGGCAGACGGGCTCTGGGTTCTGCCCGAACGGGTGTACGTAGTATACAGTCGTGAGATGTCTTCGCTCATAAACATTGATGCCGACTTTCTACGGGCGCTCCGCACGGGTCAACACCGGGAGTTGCGGTACGTGTTCGCTGCGCATGACGCCCGCTCTCAAGGTCTCTCCGAAGCTGCTGTCCAAAAACGGGTCGAGGAGGCTCTTAGCGTACGCAAGAAACCTACGGCTGCTAAGGTGCGCGAAAAGACAGCGGACTCGAAACGGTTTGTGATCCAAGGAGGACTTGTTTTTGTTTTCAGGTCGGTCTCGCGCGGCTTTTACGTCTGGCTGCCGAAGGACGTCCAGAAGGAGGTGAAGCTGGAAGGGGTAGTTTACCGGAACACCACGCCGCTACGGGTCCTCTGTTCGTTTGCACACACCACGCGCGGACATGCTGGCCCGACCGCCACCTACGAAATCGTCTTGTCTCTGGGCTTCTTCCACGACGGGTTGCACTCGGAAACGGAGTTAGTCTACAAACTCTGTTTGGAATGCAGCTCGGTCACGGCTGGTCTTAGTCCTCCGGGCATTTCTCGATCCGAGGGCTACGAAGCTCTGCCAAGTGTGGCGCTATTTGTCGATTTTATGACAAATTTGCCCAGAACAAAGCGGGGGAACACCGTCATTTTTACGGCGAATGATGGTGTGTCCGGCTTCCCGTATTATTATGCTGGGAAGCATGCTACCGCGGAGTTTGCGGCAAGCTGCGTTGTCGACATCTATACCAAATACATCGAATGGTATCTACTCCAGCGCAGTGACAACGGATCGCATTTTTTGAAGTTGTTCCGCGAGTACCTGGAGCAGCGCCTCACCAAGTTGAACCCGAACAAGGTCCTCCCGCAGCATAAGTACTCCCCTAAGTACAGTGCCCGCTCGAACGCACCCGTGGAGGCACCTCATAAAATCGCGAATCGGGGTATTCGTCTGGAGCTGTTTGGGGAAGCTGGGTTCGAGCGCGTTGTCAGTTCGGAAGGGCCTAACTCAGACATGATGCTCACCGAGGAGTCATTCGTCACCGACGCGCCGGACGACGCGCTCTGGGACGAGAAGCTGGACGGGGTCATTTCGCGTATGGTGGAGCAACCCCTCTCTGGGCTCGGTGGGCTCAGCATCGCGCACCTCCACCGGGGTCGCAGTTCAGCTAACGCCAACAGAGGGCCCCGCTACACCTCGGGTTTGCTCACGGATGCTACGGGCAAGGAGGTCTCTTCACTTTTGCGGCGCGTGCAGGATCACGGCTTAGCACTGAAGCGGCATCGGGCCGAAGAGGCTGCTATCAGGGCACGCAAACGCTACGAAGCGCTACATGGATCCGATTTGGGATGGCTCACCCCCGGAGAAGTCGTAATGCGCGTGAAGGTTTGCCCGCGCAAATTCGAGACGAAACTGGTACGACAGTTGTACGTGCTGAGGCGGGTTTACCAGAACTCTGCCGATCTCGAGCGGCTTGATGGACGTCGGTATTTCGGGGGGAACCCGTTAAACGTTGTGCTCATGCGCCCCATCAGTTTGTGCTACTCCGCCGTTGTAGCGTACTTGTACGCTTCGAGGCTCAGTAAAACCGAAGTCGCTCGGCGTATTCACGACTTGGAGATGTGTGGCACTGAATTCGTTCACGAACTACGTGACGCTGTTGGGCGGTATGGCAGTATTGCTGCGGGGCGACTGATCACGATCGGATCGCACAATATCGACGGGCTGCGTGCTGGGTTCAAGCGCGGATGGAAATTGCAGATTGCAGGCGAGATTTTGCAACAGACTGCCTGCTTTGGACAGGAGACCAAGATCCAGCCGCATCACGAGGGGGAATGGCGTGACATCTTGCATTGCATGTCCGGAACGACTGTGAGCACTGCGCACATCGACTTTCGTAGTTGTACTACTCGCGCGGGTAACTACGGGAGTTTCGCGATGCTAAGGTCCGGCGTCACGCTCCCAGATACCCCTTCACTAGAAGACGACAAGGACTACAATCCTGGGCTGGAGGGGCGTATCATCGTTGCAGACCTCGGTGGGGGCGTGGCTGCAGTGAGTTTGTACAACGTGAACAGCGGGAAAGCGCTGAGTCGCTTGGGGACGCGCTTGCAGTGGGACAAGGCAGTTGCCGATCTCATGATCAATTTGAAAGGAAGGCTTGATTATGTTTTTGTCATCGGCGACTTCAACGCCCTATGGGACCATAGTGCATCTTCTCGCGGCTCCGAGGTGACTTACCTCGATGAAGAAGGGGAACGCATCCCTTCCCTCACTGTTGAGGAAAGCGCATCCCTCCACGGCATGGTTACCAGCAGCAAGTACACCAAAATTGCAGTTACCCACTCCTCGGACGGGTGTCCCTACAACTTCCGCTGCGGGCGTGGTCACACGGGGGATTTTAGCTTGAGCCACCTCTTCGCCGCTAGCGGACGTGGAAAGACCATCACTCCCCCCATCGGGAATCCTTCGCTCCAAAATTTCACCGTGGAGAAAATTCCCTCGACGGAAACTGACGCTTTTGTGATGGGGCATCTCGCCATATTGGCTAGCCAGTACGACCATTGCGGCCTCATCTTCCAGGCAGTGTCGCAGTGAATAAGCAGCGAAGCTGACTTTGATCGCAAAATCCTCGGCTTCATGTCGCAGGTCCGGCGCCATCAGGAGCCGCGTCAACCAAGAAATATGAAATGAGTGGCATGGTGTGTCGGACGGATAATTTTTAATTTCTATCTCATGAACGGATTTTAACAGAAGGGGAGGATCACTATTTCACTCAGAAAGCAATTTCAATTTTTTACCGATTACAATTCTATTTGAATATCATTTCTTTTAGCCAGAGAGGCGCTGAGCACATATAGTTGAGGTGACTAAAAACAAATGATCATACTTTCTGGCACTTGAATCGATCACTTCTTCGCATTTCTGAATTACTTCATCGTCATCGAATATTTCTGCCATCAACGTCGAGGGTCGTGGGACCAAGTGATGAGATCTTTGCTTTCGGTTCTTTGTTCATTTTCAGCTCGCCAATAGCTCGCTGATGGTCACTTCGCATACAAAAGATCCTCCCCTAGCTTTGCTCAATTTCAGACTGCCCTAGCTTTGCTCAATTTCAGACTGATCGTTCGGCTTGGGGCTTCCCAGTCGCAACGATCTAGTACAAGAAATACTACATTCACGTAAGGGCCTGAAAATGGCGTAGGAGCAAGGTATACCCAGCAGTCAGGCTGCTGGGCATCAAACAACAAAATCAACTAATTAACAATGAATGTCTTTTCCTAAAACAGTAAG
>RXOD01004287.1:0-24757 GCA_005223375.1 Amoebophrya sp. AT5.2
GTCCTGAAAGGAGGTCTGCAGTAGGAGCAGAGAGGCAGCTGCTCGCGGTCGGAAGGACTGGCACTCCTGCACGTGCACCCTGTAGCTCACAACAAATGTCCACCCTAGGCGCTCTTCTTTTCCCTGCTCCTTCCAGGCTCTAGCACCATTCTAGTCGCTGGCTTTGTATTTCTCTCGTCAGTCATCTACCTCCCAATGGCTCATCAGCGAGGACGCCGCCTCTATTCCCCGTCCCCACAATGGGGCATCTCTGAAGCCGCCCGTCTCAGAGCTAATTAACGCACTCGCAAGCAAAGTGGGGCTGGGGACCCATTGCCTCCCGCTTACCAGTGGACCACTTACCACCTGGCTCCTTCATAGGGGCCGACCCCGTCCGATGGGAGCGCTTCAACCAGCAACCGGGGTGGGAATTACGGGTGCAGAAACTTCTGCGGCTCCGCTGGAAACGAGTCAAAAACAATTTCTTTCTGCGAACTAACAAACGCAAGATCGACAACTTTTTCTACAGTGACAACCTCGACGCGGAGGCGGAGGACGACGACGACCCTGAGAACTACGTGATTCAATGGGGACAGCAGGAGCAGGAGGACAACGACTGGGACGAGTACGGGCAGGATGACGAAGAACACGACCAAGACAACGATTATTACAAGATGAACAGGAACAGCGCGGCGTGGCGCGGCGGCGGTCGCGGTGGCGCCGGATGGCGGCCCTTGCGTCGGGGCGGCGGTACTGGGGGCTGGGGCTGGCGGCGGTACAACTACAATCATGGCGGAGATTTAGATTACTACAACAGATACAGAAACAATTCTTCTTGGTCGTGGGGCGGGGGACGCTCTTGGGCGGCGAGAGGTCGCTGGGGCCGTTCCCGGGTTGGCTGGTGGAGACCACACAGGTACAATGCGGGAGGGGCGGGAGCAAGCGGTGTAGGTGTTCGCGCCTGGCGCGAAGCACGTGGAGGTAGAAGTTCTTTTCGCAGAGCAGGGGGCATGACACTGAGATCGAGATTTTCCGTTCAAGGATCGTCCCGATTTGCCGTGCGAAAGAGCAGGAACTAACATCAACAGCAAATCGAAATACAATTGCTGACGAAGTGCAAGACGAAAACGATGTCGTTGCTGTCGGGACCCGATTTTTCTTTTATTTTTGGTGGCAGCAGAAAGAATGGCAATGGAAATGGTACATCAAGATGTTGTAGCCAACGCCAACCAGTCATACGATTTTGAAAGTTCAAGAAACCTCTCTAAAAAAAGCTTAGACTTCTACTTCACTTTTTCTGGCTGAACCGATGTTTATCGACTGATATTGCAGTGAGACTCCTACTTTCAAAGAAAAAGAAGAAGCTGAGGATGGGTCTACCAATAGTATGCTACTGATAACGATAAGCGTTGCGGTTTGGGTTACTGTACCAAAAACCAGAAATTCTGCATCTGCTGCATTGCGAACCGAAAGAGAGACATCCACATCGAAAACCAAAAAAAAGGGAGCCCACTTGAGGTTGACCCGAGCAGGGTCTCTGAGTCGTCCAAGATTCGACGAGGAAAAACTTCTTTCCCGCCCTCGGAATGCATCTAATCATAATCCTCGCAGCTGCTCGTGTCCTCCACCTCGTCGTCACAGCACTCACATTCGCTGCTACCTCGACATCGATTTTGAGTGGTCGTTTGCGTATCGATGGTTGGAAGAGCGAAGGAGAAAAGGGGAGAGATTCAGGTCGAAGATGTCAGGGATGGGAGCACAGGCGCGATGATTTTTCTCCTTATATCAATCCTTGTTTGTTTGTACCAGAAATGTCCTAGCAAGCTTAAGCTATCAGTGCCAGCCCCTGCCCCGGACCAACTAAGTACTAGTATCAAGAACTTGTTCATCTGCAGACAAGATCGATGATTCGAGCGTGCCAGTTCTTGTGTGTTCCAGATGCCGACGTCGCATCGCGTCCAAACAAGGGTAACGAACAGGACAGTCGCGCAGCAAGCCCTCCGCAAGTTGTGAAAGCGAGCAGGGAGGGGGACTCAGCTTCAGCGCAGAGCAAAGGGTGCCACGGAGACGGAGGCGACGACGACCCTGTTATCGACGCAGCAGAGGTCTTTCACTCGGCTGCCACTACAGCGTGCCTCGCCAGTTTGGGTTGGAACGTGAGCAGAATCTACCAGTTAGCCACAACCTCGTCGCTGCTGCCAATATCCGCCCACCCTGCTGTTACCGTCGCCACGGTCGCATCTACCGCGCTCGCAGTACACGGAAGTGCCGTTCTCTGCAACCTCATTGCAGCAGCCGAGAAAGCGGAGGAATCTGCTGCAGATGATGTGGATGAAGAAAATCAGCAGGACGCCAACGTTGATGGCCGATGCGCCAGTTCTTCCTCCAGTAGTTCGTCCGCACAGTCCGCCGCGTCTCAACCAACAAGTAAACGGATCAAGCTCTCTCGGGCGAGTAGCGGCGGCAAGACGAATACGTCGAAGAGCCAGGCTGACAAGAACTTCGCTTGGGACGCCGTTTCCTTCCAAGAGATACTTGGCGAACGATTTGGAGTTCTGGAGTACGCCGCTTTGTTCTACTTGATAGCCGGCACGCTTCCAGCATCGTGGCATGCTTGGGCCTTCGCGAGCAGCAACACGCTGCTTCCGACGGGGGGAAATCTGGTGCTGCCGTTTCAGCTCTTCCTTCCGGGGCTCATCGGCTCCGCGGCTATGTTCGAGCGGTGGCACCGGAAAGTGCTGTTCCCCGAGGCGGAGGAGGGGTGGTGTGATGTTGAACGGAGTCTGCCACCAGACAAGCAGCCGCGCCATCCACATTCTGGTGCCCCAGCGTTAGGAGCGCCTACTGGAAATGCCCAGCATAGCGACATCAACTCGCAACACTTCCAGGTTCATTCGGGCACGGTGGAGACGGACGAGGACCCGAAGCCGTCACAAACCGATAGCAGCGGTTGTCCAGCAAATGCGAAAGAACCTCCGGCTGATGGCGACGGTGACGACTCGACAAATACCGTAAAATTCAAATTGTCGACAAGAGCAGATAATGCTGCTGAAGCCGATTCGACAACCTCAACCACCGCCGGGGAAGCCGATAATTCTATGTCCGCATCGACCGCACCAAGCAAGGAGTCAAGCCAGCTCATAGGCACACCCTCAAAGGTATCCTCCTCCTCAGGGGACGAAGTCCTTCCACCTGGGACCGAGCTAGGGGCTCCAGAAAAGCAGAGCGTTGCGGAGGAGCACCGGATGAGCGTGGCAGAGACCATAGAGTGGGCGAACCGGTATTAAAGGACATTTATACTTTGAGTTGCTGAAGACTTTCTTACTGTGCGATATCTCTACCGATCGACGAGCCACAAAATGAATCCAACACAACAGCCACATCTCCGCATATCTGACGACTGAGTCCGGTGCTACCCATTTCGTCGCGTTCCAATCGCTCGCAATGGCGTTTGACCTTTTCGTCGACTACTCCATGACCCAGTGGCGCGGCGCATTTTTCGATACGTTCCAGTCGAAGAACGTGGCCAAGTTCAAGGACCTTCTTCAGTCCTTCGGTGTTATCGCCACGTCGAACGTGATCGCGTCAGCGTATTCCGACTACATGACCGGGCTGTGGGATCTGCATTCGCGAGGATACCTGGTACGGGAATTCTCCGCCAACGCGTATTTCAAGAACGCAGCCTTCTACAAGATGACCGTGACGAACGCGGAGCTTCGTAACTGCGACCAACGGCTGCACGAAGACGTGCAGGCGTTCGTGTCCGGGAGCAGGAGGCTAACGCTGGGACTCGCCGACGCCGTGCTGCGACTGCTGTTCTTTTTTCCACAGTTGGTGTACCACTCGCCGCCGGGCCTTTGGGAACTCTGCGTCGTGATGGCGATCGGTATCCGTCCGTCTGCTTTTTTGCAGTACTCGTTCCAGTTCTAGTCGTTCTTCTGCGTAAGTACGTACTAGTTGTACTTAAGGTAGATTGATAGATAGTACTTAGCGACCTCCACGTCGTTGTCCACGTCCACCTAGTAAAAGAAGTATAGTAAAGTCGGTGTCGGTCTCGGTTGTAATTTGTCGTCGTGTTAGCAAATCTTCAGAATCTGTAGCTGTACGACTACGAATCACTACCGCCTTACCACTTCGACTTCAGTTTCCTCGGTGACGACTCATCATCTCGGCAAGGACCTGATGCCTGCGAATATGGCGATTCAGAACGCGGAGGCTGGCTTTCGCGACTCCCTCATCTCTGTCCGCGAGCGCTCCGAGCCGTTGGCGTTACAGGGGAACGACGACGCTGGCCTCCTCCAGCGGCGGTTTCGCGACATCAAGATCGCTCTGTGGAACTCCATGCAGGTCGGCTTCCGGTTGCAGGCTTTCACGTCCGGGTACGGCTTGTGCGCCGGGGTGGTGCCGTTTCTCCTGCTGGCTCCGTCGTACTTCAACGGGGCTATTACGATGGGGGCAATGTTTCAGCTGGAGAGCATCATCGGGCAGGTGCAGGGGTCGCTGGATTTTTTCATGTCGACCTACGCGGATTTCGCGAGCTGGCGCGTGACGACGGACCGTTTGATCGCGCTGGAGGATTTTACGGAGAAAGCTGGGGTCGCCGCGGCGTTGCGGCTGCGGGGGACCGGCGGGGGTACTACACTAGCGATCACGGATGGTGGGGCGGTCGATGCGGCTGGGTGCGGCGGCGGGGGCGACAGTCATGGTGGACGAGTAGCCGATGAAGTGGAAAACAGCGGTACCGGGCTCGACGTGTACTTCGACGAAATACGATTCAGGGACGCTGCGAGCAGCTCCGCCTTAGAGGACGACTCAACATCGTCCCTGCCCCTCCATCTTTCGGCCCTGCGCAACGTGCACTTCACGCTTCATGCCGGCGACAAGCGGCTGATTCTCGGCGATGCCGCAGCCGGGAAGAGTGTCTTTGTGCGCTGCCTCGCCGGCATTTGGCCCGACAAATGGATGGGTCCGAAAACAGAGTACCGCACAAGACCGAAGAGCTTGCACTTTGTATCGGAGATGAGTTGCGTCATTGCAACCATGGGCACGAATCATCTCACACTGTTCGAAGCACTGACGATGGGAGTTGGTCAGCGTTCCGCTGGTGAACCGACTTGCGGATCTCCCGCTGAAAGCTGGATCCAAAAGGACATCGCGTTCGTGGAGGATATCGTCGGTGAACTAGAAGCTAAACAAGAATACCGAGACCGCAAAAACAGCAGGCAACTCGACGACGCACCCTTGGCTTCTCCTGCGCGAGACGATCATTCTGCTCATTCACGGGTCGGTGAAGAAGTTGAAGTAGTTGTAGCAACAACAGCGCCCCTTCGCACCGCACCGCCGGAGGAGACCAGCCAGACCCATCTGGAGCGATGCGCGGCAACTGCACTGCTGGACGCTGGGCTGCCGGATTGGGTTGCAGGACTGCACGAGCGACACTTTGACGCGCACGTGTCAACCGAAGTGCGCGGGCGCCTCGTGTTCGCGCAATTGTACCTGTTGACCGAGTTCCGCAAGTTTTTCGTCGTGGACGACTTCCCGACCAAGCAGAACCTGAGCGACACGGTGACAGCATCACTTACGAAGAAATTCTTGGAGAAGCTCGACTCCGCGACGCACGGCGCTGTTTTCTTCGGGCGCCCAAGGAATGTCGCGATGAAAGAGGTCTTCTCGGAAGTCATCAAAGGCGCGAGAGCTGAAAGACTAGACGCGCTGTCTGGGTCGGCAGCGAGGAACCTGTAGCTGCAGTACTCATGATGTGTTCCAAGAACGGCCGATGGACTCACTACAATAACGATAACCGAGCTGCAGCTGCAGGGCATCGCCGTTATTTGATTCTACTGAACTCATTTTCGCACTTGATAGATTCCAACAGATCCCTTCTAACCTAAGTATGCTGGCTTGGAGAAGATGTACACTACGTCAGACAACGGTATGTGGATAAACAAATTCGAATACTATTCGGATCGATTCCCTTCATCTACGTCGCTTGATACTCATGTATAACCCTCAAGATTCGTCGTGAACTTTTTTTTGCTATTCAGAGCTGAACTTGATTCGTCAATGAGCGTCGCGGCTGCGGTGCCTAATTGATTCGGAACGAACAAGAAATAAAACAAAACACGTGAAATTTCTATGCAACGTACTAGCCGTGCCTCGGATCGCCATCGCGATCGCGCGAGCTCGCAAAACAAAGATGGTTTCTCGGTTGAAGTTCAACAAGGTAGCTCGTTGAGGTACAGCATCTCGTGCCGGTATTCATTGCTATTGGCTGGAAGACCCGTGTCTCGTCCTTTACTCCTTCTACAGCGCACAAGCAACATGAACATGTTGGCAGGATCAGATTCATCCTCGTCGTGGCGTGTGCCCGATCTTGTGCTTCTCCAGCACCTTGGCCTCGTGACTCATGATGCTAACTCTCCGTCTTACAACGCAATCAGGCAACCTGTGAACAAAAGGAAACCGCACTGAAGAAAAAATGACGCCTCTGGCCATTGCGTCGCGCGTCCCTCTGGACATCGTGTTTCGTTTCGTCTCTCCACAGACGAAAAAGATGACCGACCTCGTCGCCAAAGACATTTTTCAAGCGAAAAAAGTGGTGCTTTTCGGCCTCCCCGGCGCCTTTACCGGGACCTGATCCAACAAGCACGTTCCGTCGTACCTTAACTGCGACTTGAAGGCGCTATTGCCCGAGAAAGTGGACGAAGTCGTCTGTCTCTCCGTTAACGACGGCTGGGTGATGAAGGCCTGGGCTGAGCAACTCTACGCAGCACATCACCAAGCTGCTGCTGGTGCTGAGGGGAAAAAGGGGAAGGCAGCAACAAAGGAAGACAGCATCTTCTTCCTGCCGGATGCCGCGTGTGCTCTCACCAGAGCGATCGGGCTGAACGCGATGAAGCCCGACCTAGGAGGCGAGCGCTCCGACCGATACTCCATGTACGTTGTGGATGGGGAGATCAAGCAAATGTTTCGGGAGGAGCCGGGCCAGTTTTCGGTGTCGGACGCGGATACAATGAAGAAATGGCTGGAGGGGGGAGGAGGTGCAGAGGCGGCGTAACCGTAAGAAATACGACTGCGAAAATATGTCGTCGTCGAAATTGCGCTTACAGTTACATTCAGGAGAAACCGAATGGTATAATATATTCATTGGTAAACTCAAAAACTTTTTCAATTAGAATCAATAAAGAAAAAGGTATAGGCCGACTCAGAGGACGTAGCACGCCGTGTGGCAGATTTCTTTGTGGCCGTTGTGATTTCAGGATCGGCGTTTAGTTGCGCATGGCATGCAGCAGAAGCGACGGTCCTGATTGATTTCGGACGCTTCTTCTATTTTTTCACAGCTGCTCTTGCTCAGAATCATGTATGAGGACATCTAGATAGAAGGTCACGCAGCACGCAGTTGTTGGTTTTGTTTTTGTATTCGTTTTCGTTCTTGTTTCCTACGGTGTGAAAATAGACCACCGCAAGACTGCGCTGGACCGACGATTCTAGTCGGCATTTGTTCCTTTGTTTTGCACAAAGAAGGCGAAAGGCCAGGGCATCGTGTTGCTGCGAGTGCAACCTCTGGCTATGTGTGTTCATCTCCATCATGATTGAAGCATGTCTTCACTTCTCGCACATAAAAAGTTTTGGTATGCAACAAATGCAATGAGGGGACGCACGGGGAGACGACCAGCGAAGACTGCGACAGCGATGATCGGAGCGTGCCGGAGCTGCAATATTTGATTTTGATGGCACTTTGGAAGCCGGCACCATTGAATCTACTTTGCAACCATACGTACCCACTGAAGTCCTTTAGGTTTTTCATCTCTCTCCTAAAACTCGAACGACGGAAAGAAGTAGATCCGGGTTTCCGTGACGAGGCTGGGCGTCCGAACTTACATTTTCGATCATTTGCGCCTGCAGTAAGGTGAGCGAAGGTTCAAAATCAAAATGGCGGGCAATCACAAAGCGTCGAAGTTCCGGATGGACACCGGAATGAATGCGTTTGAGGCGATCACCGGCAAGCAACGGTCCTACCGCACCGACACCGAGCACGAGCGCACGTCGTGTACGAACGCGGGCGCCGAGAACTGGGGCACGGGGTTCCAGAACCAGATGAGCGATTTGCTCGTCGACGACGTGATGCAACTGGCCATAAATGACAAGTTCAAAGAAGAAGCAAAAATGCACAAGGGAGCGGAGGACGACGGAGGACAGGCTGGGTAAGCACGTTGGCTATTCATCGTGTCTGAAGAGCCTCCGAAGGTTATTTAGTTTCCATGATACTCGTCGGTCTTCTTCTCTAGGGGATTCTGCTTCGTTCAGATAAGAAAAGGATAACACCACGATATCGCCACACTCTGCCCATTTTCAGCGTCGACCGAGAGAAGGAAGAGGATCATGAGGACCGGCATGACGGCAAGAACATCGCGGATGATGACCTGGATGCAATCCGCGCGAGAAGGCTAGCCAAGATGCAAGAGGCGCACAAAAAGAAGCTCGAATACAAGGCGCAGGGGCATGGGGAGTACACAGAAATCAAGGAGGACGAATTCCTCGATACGGTGCGATTCTTCTCACTAGGTGTACTGCCTGAGGCTGCTGCTTCACGTCCGGAATCTCAGTCACTATATCAGCTTCCGAACAAAAATTAACCTGAGCTGCCACATGTTCGCCCCACAACAGGTCACCAAATCCTACCGCGCGGTGGTTCATTTCTACCACAAGAGCTTCGAGTCATGCAAGGTGATGGACATGCACCTGGACCGCATGGCCAAGAAGTTCTTCGGAACGAAATTTGTTAAGCTGGACTCCGAGATGGCGCCGTTTTTTGTGGGTAAGCTGGCGATTCAAACTATACCCTCCGTATGCCTGTTCATCGACGGGAAGATGATATTCAAACAGCTTGGGTTCAACCGACTCGAAGGGGGCGAGAAGAACGAAATCAAGACCGGCCATCTGGCCCGGGTGTTTCGGGAAAACGCGCTCTTGGAGGAGGACTTCGACTCGGAAGACGACCTGCGATAAGCAGGCTGTAGTCTGGCATCAATCTGAGTCTTCGCTCCTTTCTTCATCTACTGAAAAACAAGAATTTGAGAACCAATTTATAGAAAGGGTAGACTAAGCGTAAGCTCCAAGTCCATGGGCAGAAAAATGAACTTAACCGAATAAAGCGAAGCGCCAACGCGATCGTCGAAGACAGGGAATTCCAGACTCTGACTTACAACAAGTTCAGGCTTACGTCCGCAAGCCAAGGTGGCCTTTCTTCACGGGGCGAGTATGTTGAGTAACAGTATCTCACTACTAGAGCATCTCACTTTCTTTCTCGAGTTCATCGCTCGGATCAACTCTTCGACTATCATTCGGGTTGTCCGGAACAGAGATCTGAGAGTCAGTGAGAAAGAGTAGACTCCGTCGAGTAGAGAGCATTTAATTTTGTTTCAAGGGAGGATGGAGCGTTATGCTTGTTTATTCGTATCATAGATGCAGCCTGACAGGCGGAATTCTTCAAATTGATTCATTTATTAAACAAAGGTTTGTAGTCGGGCCCGGGCGCACTCGAAGTAGAACAAAGGTTTTCTTTTGCTTTTGTTTAAAGATCGATGCATTCGCTCTGACGACAAGCAGGATGATGAGCAAGTTTCTGCTCGTCTCGGCCGCGGCTGGCGGCAGTACCAGGCAGCACCGCACCCGGGAGAAGTCCAACAGGATTCTCCGCACGGAGGTCGACGTGGACGGCGATGCGGAGGTAAAAGAAAGCGCCAGCGCCCTCCAGTCGGCTATCAAGAAAGTTGGCGGCTACACCCTTCCCGAGTATCCGAAGTGCGAGGGGTGCGGGGGGAGACCGCACGAGTGCTGGTGGGCGTGCGGAGCGACGGCAGCTGGGATGGGAACCTGCGACAAGTGCGACAGTGCGGAAGGGTCAAAGGGCGCCTGCTGCCGGGACGGGAATCCATACGCGACTGCAAAGGAAACAAATTACTGCCAAAATGCGGTCGAATACCCAGCAGTAACCCACGCCGAATACGGCCCCTACCACGTCTGCGTCCTCACTGAGACCATTGGCGGCTACAGCCTTCCCGAGGTGCCAAAGTGCGAGGGGTGCGGGGGGAAACCGCACGAGTGCTGGTGGGCGTGCGGAGCGACGGCAGCTGGGATGGGAACCTGCGACAAGTGCGACAGTGCGGAAGGGTCAAAGGGCGCCTGCTGCCGGGACGGGAATCCATACGCGACTGCAAAGGAAACAAATGACTGCCAAAATGCGGTCGAATACCCAGCAGTAACCCACGCCGAATACGGCCCCTACCACGTCTGCGTCCTCACTGAGACCACGTCGACCTCCACGACCACAGTTGGCGCCTACCTCCTTCCCGAGGTGCCAAAGTGCGAGGGGTGCGGGAGCGGGGGGAAACCGCACTCGTGCTTTTGGACGTGCAGGGGGCCGCCGGATTATGAGATGGGAACCTGCGACAAGTGCGACAGTGCGGAAGGGTCAAAGGGCGCCTGCTGCCGGCTCGCGTGGGAACACCCAGATCCGAAGGAAGCAAATGATTGCGCAAAGGCGGTCGAATACCCAGCAGTAACCCACGCCGAATACCCCTACCACGTCTGCGTCCTCACTGAGACCACGTCGAGCTCCACGACAACTACAACAACGGAACTATCGCCTACAACAACGGCCGCAACCGTCGGAGCAAGGCAGAATGCTGGCTCTTCCACTTCGAGTACGACGGCAGCGCCTGCGGAAGCGGGCTCGCCGACTGGTCTGATCGTCGGGGGAGTGGCGGTGCTGCTCATCCTCGCTGCCGCTGCGGCTGCGTTCGCTACAACGTCAGGTGGTGGCGGGGACGGTGGTGGTGCGGAAGGGGCTGTTGAAGAGGGAGAAGCAAAGGAAAATGGGGAGGAAGATGAAGACGAGGAATCGGATTGACTAAGATATGAACTAGTACGACCCAAACACGAAGAGGAAGAGGATGTGGATAAAGAACACCGAAGCACTACTCTAGTGACTAGAGCATCTCACTTTCTATTTCGACGCTACCGCGCTTTCGGAGTGATCCATCGATGCATGAGATATTGGAGATATCGTGAGGCGAGGGCTGGTTGAAAATGAGGATCATGAGCTTGAGCGAAGACGTTGAGTACGAGTAGATGTAGACTGGCGGTGGCGAATCTTTATCTTTATTCATCTCGCTCTTGTTGTGCGCACTTCTGCAGCCTTTGCGATCCTGTTGATGTTTACTTCTCACGTTCTGGGTCTAGTACAGTATGTAAAATGATTGACTTTTACCACGACGCTTGCGCTTAACATCATGACAATAGATTTCATAAGTCAAGGACACGTCTCCAACCTTGTAGCGCCACTCGGTGTCGTACAACTTTTGAGCCTCATTTATCACGACCTTCACTATCGACGCCACGCATGAACATGAAGTCCCCTTCGATTCTCCACCTGCAGCCGCCGCTTTTGGCCGCGCGGTGTCCGTGATCACCGTTTCCGTTCGCTGCCGTCGCGGTAGCGAACTGCGCGAAGCCAAAGCTGCGCGAGAGAACGGGTGGCTCTGGTTAGCACGAGGGACACCACGGCCTAAAGATTCATTCCCAGGCTCGTACTGGATACCACGGGCGGTTTTTCCCAGGGAAATAAATCGACCGAAAGGATAAGGGAAAGCCCGAAGTACGAATACAAATATCGACGACTAGTGCGGCCGCCCTTTATTTGCACGAACAGCGTTGCCGTCAGCCGACACGACACTGTCCCGTCGGACGAGAAAGGGCGGGTTTTTCCTTCCACCTGGGGAAACTTCAACGAGCCTCTACTCGGCCGTCGCAGCTACAGCGTGACACTCCTGAGGAGCCGCTGCACGTATCCAATTTTCGAAACTCGGGGCATCCGGTGGAGGTGCAGCAGGAGGTGGTGCAAGAGCTCTCCTCTTCCAGCGCCGACCCCGCTTCCATGATTGGCGAAGTCGATGAAGAGCGGCTGTGGTCCGCGAAAATCCTCGGGACGTCCACCCGGGACAAGCCGCAGGCCCAGCAGGCCGTCTACTCCGACGACGTCCCAACACTGAAAGAGGAGAATCGTGAGCTGAAGCGGCTTCTTCGGGATTTGGTGTTTTTCGACATTTCGCGGGGTATCGTGCCCACCGGCGCGAAGGCCAAGCACGGGGCGAACGTGTACTGTGACCGCTCCAACATCAGCAAGGACGTGAAGGAAAATGGCGGCTTTTACGAGCTTCCGCTACCCGTCCAGGCGGAGTTCATGCTTTTGGACATGCAGAAGCGGTTCAACGAGGCGTCGACCTACGTGCGGAAGAACTGCGTCATCGACCCAAGCAATAACAGTAGCACGCTCGACGTGGTGAAGAAAGTGGTCACCACAGCGCCGGAAGGCACGGAAATCTACCGGAAGTGGCAACAGGACTCGATGGACATCACCAGGTTCGAGTGGACGAGGGAGCGGACGGAGAAAAAGAAGGGGATCGAAGCGCTCGACGACGTCCTGGACCAGCTGGACGTGGACCTGAAGGAGCACGCGACGACGAATCAGGAGCTCACGAGGGTCCGAAGAAGCATCTCGCGAAAAATCTCGAAGCAGCAGAAAGAAGGTACCCACCTCTGTAGGATTCCTTCTGGTACCAGTATAAGTACCCCCGTAGTAACAGCCCACCGGCGTCGGAGCCGGTTTGTCTCGTGCTCATGATTGAAAGAATTGTTTCACATTCTCTCCTGGCTTCGCTTGCTTCATTTGGCCTAAAGCAACCGTGCTCGATTTTGCACTCGGAAAAATCCGCCACCGCCAGGTCTCCAGTGGAAGAACACCAAGGAGAACATGAACAAGCATCTCTCCATCCTCGAGCACTGTTACGAGTACATTTCCAATCCGTCGTACAACTTCATCCGGGAAAACTCCACCGAGAGCTACGTGCCCCAGATCATCAAGGGCATGAAGACCACCATATCTGAGTTGATGCGGCAGAACCGAGAGCTCGAACTAAAGCTCGCGTTCGCCGACCGGCAAAAGAAGAAATACGTCACGAAAATAAAATGTACCAGACGCTGCGTCGCAGCATTTCGCGTCGCAGCAGGAGCTTCATTTCGACAATGAATGTTCTTGCTTCATCTTTCGTATTCGTAAGGTCGTGATGCTCCTCCTCGCAGTTGTTAAAGTAAGCTACAAAAAATTTGAATTTGCAAAGAAACGCATTCACCCGTTACAGCTCTTTACGAGGACGTCGTCCGCGGCAGCAGCTCCTCAATTTCTGCGTCTGATGCAGAGGCGCTGATGAGCACCGAAGCGTCCCTCGCAGCCAACGCCGCAGGGGCGGGCGGTGGCTCGTCGAGTAGTTCCTCAAGTGATGCCGGGGGCGGTGGACCCAGCGCCGGGTCCGGTAGCGCGGGCGGCGGCACCCGGCCCTTCAACCTCGACGAGTGCATTTGGCCCGGCACGAGCAGCTGGCGGGGTCCCAACCTCGATAAACTCGAGCAGTATTACCCGATTACGCGACCGAACGCTCGCGGGAAGCCCGTGCAGTTCCTGAATTTTCTGCTCGCGTGCAACGGGCACTTTCCGTTTGAGTTCCTCTTTGCGGTCACCAAGGAGGATCTGAAGGGCTGCATAAATTTCCTGGGTTGCGAGTACGTCGAAAACGTGCTGCGGACAAAGGGATTGGAGTGCGCCTACCAAAACTTGCAGGTACTATTCTTGGGACCGTCGTGGTCGTGCAGAGAGCGGTTAGTAGACGAAAGTAGAGCGATGGATTTTGTGCCCGAACGAAGGCACACGAAGATGTTTTTCGCCGCACCTGGTCATCCTCCAGCTCGTCGTACTGCCAGCAGCACTGCACCATAGTTGTTAGTCAGCACCGAAGACGTACCATGACAACTCCGCCAGGAAACGCGGTTTCTGACCGACATAAACGCGGCAGTGCGTTATCTCGTCGCGTCGATATCCTGCGTGTTGCGGTGCGATCGGGCCAGTTACTGGATCGTAGATACGAACCGAGGTTTCGCGTGGACCAAGTCCGCCGGCGGAGCCGGCATGGACGAAATCTGCATCCCGCTGGACGTCGGTTTGATCGGTGAAGCCATAGCACAACAGCGGGCAGTAAACGTTGCCGATGCATACATGCACCCCAAATTCAACAAAGCGATCGACATGAGGACAGGGTATTCAATCAATGTTCTACTTTCTATACGTCGGTCGTGCTGGTCGTTTGATTTATTTCTTGCGTAAATTTTTTACTACGACGAATGAATCAATCTCCCTGCTGCACCAGCTATCGCACACGTTCGGTTCTGTGCGTCCCCATCATCGTGAAGGGGAAAACGGTAGCCGTCATCCAGGCCATCAACAAGCTCTCCACGATGACCGAAAACCTCGCGGGAAACCCGATCTTCGACGAGCGTGATGTGTTCATGCTCCACGTCCTCGGCTACGGCATGACCGACGTTGTGCTTTCCTGCGAGGAGATCGAGCTGGACATGCAGATCAACAGGAGAAAGGATCTTCTAATCGCTGCCACGGGCGACTTGTTCCTACACTGCCACCAGAAGTCAGACCTTCTGCTGATGCTGAACAAGTACCTGACGAACCTGTTCAGGGCAAAGCAGGCAACGATCATTCTACTGTACTACGACCACATGGCGCGACTGGAGCGGGACGACAGCGGCGACATGGTGGAGAAAGTGTGCCTCGACAAAACTGCAGGTACTTTTTGTGAGAGGCTGAGCGATGAAGTTTGATGAATGTACTGCGTGACGGCTACATCGTTTCATTGCAATTGTTTTTCAAAGCCCGCTGCATCGCAGGAAAGCAATTCAAATTAGGCTCTGCATCGGCTCCGGTCATTGATTTTAGGAACGGTGGCTACTTTTTCTATAGCGATATCAGGAGACCCAAACCATATCACCAGCGCGAAAACACCTAGAAAATCCGGCTTGAGTTTCAACAAGTTGAAGCCGTCACATGTGAAACCGTATCACCGGCACCGCGACAGCTACGAAATCTTGAGAAGCACTTTAAAAAAAATGTATCGTTTGTGAAACCGTTTCACGAGTACCCACACGCTTCGAGATTCCGGCACTTTGAGCGTCACACTTTGAGCTGCTGGTAGAATTTAAATTTTAAAAATTTAATTTTTATTTTTTATGGATCAAATAAATGATTGAGCCCGCGGATACCATAGCTAACCGCTCAGAATGCTGGATGAATCACACATGCGTGTGATAATGGTTTCACATGTCATGCGTTGTGATCACTCCAAGCAGCGCCTTCCGTACCTGATCGGTTGCGTGTGATACGGTTACGCATGTGATGACTTCACGCAGTTCCTCTCTTAGGCGTTTGGATACCAATGATATGGCTTCACATGTGACGCCTCGCAATCAGTCCAAGCGTTCTTCTAGTAGTGTTTCGATGTCTGTGATATGGTTTCTTCACATTGTGAGTCCTTGACAAATGTCAAACAACACCCTCATGAGGCGTTGTGGATGCATGTGGTAGGCTTCCACACGTGACACCTGAAAACCTGTACAAGCAGTACTTTCTCTAGGCGTTTGGATCCGTCCTGTACTGTGATATGGTTTCACATGTGATATAATTTTTTGAGCCCACGTCAAGCGTTACTTTCTGTAGGCGTGTCGACGGTTGTGATACGGTTTCACATGTGACGCTTTGAGACCTCAAGGCGGCGCCTCTTGTGATTGTTTCACCGCTCATACACCAAGGGAAAAAATAAAAAACAAAATTTTAAAATTTTAATTTTTGGGTCAGCTACGCAGACGCGCGCTTATATATATGTTGCAGAAAAATACTAGGCGTAGGGACAGGCGCTTCTCGAGAAACAAAAGGGTTCGCGACATCATCCGCCGTGCTCCCGGAGGGATACTCACTCTAACTCTTTGATGGCGCCCTATATTTATCCCAAATTCCAATCATTCATGCGGCGACGCATCAACGTTTACGTTTTCCATTTGATTTTCCAGGTATGGCCGGCCTCTGCGTGCAGCAACGAACGTCGCTCCACTGCGGCAACATCAAAGAAGATCCGCGGTACCGACCAGATCTCATTGACCTAAATATGGGTGAGCTGAAGGATACTGAGGATAAGCACGGTACCACCGTCGCGCTGCACAGCTGGCCGTTGTATCGCGGCCGCCTTTTGAGCGCAGTCGTGCAGTGGAGTTGCGAACAGCGATCGCGCGTGGATTTTGGCGACGACGGCAGCTTTAACGACCAAAGCAACCGGCACGCCGACTTGCTGCACAAAATGCTCATTCTGATACAGGTACGCACTAGTTGTTCGGGGGCCGCGTGCATTCTTTTTGCTGCACTTGTTAATGTTCCAGTTGTTTCTTTATTCTATTTCTAGCAGCCGCGGTCAGATTTCCCATGTTGTCTGTGCGTATATTCGAAAATGATGATTCAGGTGTATCTCGAGCTCTGGTACCCGACGCTCGAGCGGCTGCAGAGCGGGATTCAGAAGCGGGCTAAGCGGGGACTCAAGCTGGCTAAGGTGATGAATATCACGAGCAACGGAAAGGCGGCGACAACTACCTCCAAACCCACCTCGGGCGGCGCGGCGGTAGGCGGGGGCCTCGCGGCGCTAACAGGAAGTCTGAAGAAGAGCGGGGGCTCTCCCGGGAAGCACGTGCATATCGAGAGTAAAGACTAGTGTGTGAGTTTGTGGCCCGATACCGATTCCAGTACTAGCTCCAATTACGTAAATGAACATGATGACACTCAGACGTAGGCTCTTCACATATGCAATATAGATACTGTGCGGCGAATACGCATCAAATATACAAATCACAGCAAAGTTTCAATGAATCCTCTACAACTTCCTCAGACAGAGTTTGCAACTGACTCCTAAACACTCGATTCTTTTGGTTTTGTTCCGTCAAACACAGCACAGCCACAGTAGCTGCTGCTGGAAGTAGAGCGAGCGTTGTCCTTCTCCACTTTATTTCCTCTCTGGGGTCCTCGTCTTCTTCTTGAAAGATAGAACGTCAACATCGATTCGATATGATAATAGCTGCAACCAGATTGATGAGCTACCTTTATTACCAGGACCATCACATTGTGTACGACGTGTTTTCTGCTTCTTCGATGATACCTTGAATGACAACTACTCGGTTCAGAGGACACCTCTACATCTTGTTCATCTACATCGATCTGCTGCAAACCAACGAGCGCGATCCGACAGCCAGCGGCTCATGCTGGTCAAGCATTTTTGGACTTGAAGATTTTCCGATTGAGATCAAGCAGCTAGCACAACGAAATGTATCAAAAATGTTTTGTCAACATGTACGAAACGAGTGATGACCCAGCGAACAGACAAAGAGGACCAACTAACAACAGGCACAACTACGAGTCTGGTGCTTGGCCTTGGGCTTACCCGTGCCGCCCCTGCGAGCTGGATTTGCTGCGGAGGCGAGCTCTCTGTGATGCTTCGGCTTTTGCCTCAATTGTGTTCTCTTTTGACGAATGATCTCAGAGCTCGAAGCTCGCCGAGCACGAGGTAGAGGTAGATCGGAATTTGAAGAAAGCAAAGCCAAAGCTGACATAAGACGCTCACGCCTCACGCTTCGCTTACGGAGAACAGGTTCCAGTGGTAGGACAAAGGCCGACGAACAGGATCAAGCTTATGGCATATTTAATTAAAAAAAAAAAATATTTAATTAATTTAAGAACCCTTCAGAACGAGGACCCTGAGCCAAAGTAACGTGTAGGGCGAGGAGCCGTAACATGCGACTCACCTCCAAAGACCGCACAAATTTTTTTAGAAGCGACAAGCACCGAACAAAGCAAGTTCAACAGCGATCACTTATCGAATGCAAATGCTCATCGTAGAACTAAATAAACAGGAACGCGACTAAACAAAATTCGTAATCTATCGTTTGTAATTATAGAAGCCAAAGGTGGGCTGGTTTACGGAACGACTACGACCGCAGTACATTCACATCATATCTCTAGCGAAGATGCCCGCGGATACTTGTATTAACGATCACATCGCGGATGTGGAATGCCTCAACGAAGCCTCCGAGTTTCCGGTGCGGAATCTCTTTCAGGGCGGGGACGCGCCACTCAAGTCGGACGCAGATCAGCAGCTGCTCATCAAGATCCAGTTCAGACAACCAGTGAAGATATCCGGTAAAGAGCAAGTCTCGAGAATGTAGTGCTTGTGAAGAAGATCTTCATCATAATAAGCGACGATGATATGTTAATGTTGACTATGAGCACTTGGGTAAATCAAAAAAAAAAAAGCACCCATACGATCATACAAACATACATGTTGACTCGCGCGGGGGTGGATGGTGCCCTAGCCCTGCGGTGTATATTTACCGCTATTGACCGCCCTGCTCCAGGCCCGCATCACAACTCGAATTGATCGGATGGCAGGTCTGCGCTTCCACGGTGTGGAGGAAGAGAGCATACCGACGGATGTCAAGCTGTTTGTGAATAAGATGAACCTGGGATTCTCAGAAGCCGAGGATACGCCAACGACCCAGGATCTCAGCCTCGACCCGGCATCATGTAAAAATATTAATAAACTATAGAAGTAGAATTTCTATAGGTTTACGTACTTAATAGTTAGATGAAACCCAACCAGAGCAAGATGGAGACGGATTCCACCCGTTCCCCTAGCACATGCAAGTTGTACCGGTACCGAAGATTCGGATTCCCATTCGAAACAGAAAAGATATTCGCTACCCCTACCCCTCGCTACCCCTTCATCGCAGGTAACCTTCTGGAGAAGAAGGACATCGTTTGCCCGGTGAAGTTTGTGAAGTTTCAGAACGTAAACGCGCTGATCGTCTTCGTGGCCGAGAACGGCGGCGCGGACATTACGGAGCTCAAAAAATTAGAAATTTTCGGGACGGCGGGTGAGAACACGGACCTCGCGGCGTGGAAGCCGGTGAAGGGCTGAGGCTAAGCACGCGCGATGCAGCTCGACATTTCTGTCGACTTCATCGGCGTGCTACGCATTTTTTTTGAAACAAGCAAACAGTTGAGCACAGTGATCGTGCCCTCCTGTCTTGCGACAAATATCCGCGACGCCCGCAGGCTGGCGGATGCTGGTGAAAGAAGAATTGATGACGAATACTAGATCGATTATGATTTCGCTCCTTCTGTGGTCACGGAAGTGAAGCAACATCAGGGGGACGCCGTCCGGAGGCTGTATAACTACTACTCGTACTTGACCCCGAAATATAGAAAAAACCGATGATTTTTGTCCCGGCGAATTCGTGGCGTAGACGTACGGCACTTAAAGTTTTGAACGATTGTGACGGCGACCGCAGATGACACGAAAGTGGCACTGCTTCTGCCTGATTTTTAGTTTTCATATACAAGTTAATGTTAAAGATCCTACATTTTGCGGCTGCACCTCCGAGCGGGCGCCAGACTCTGACGTTGACTTCCACGACCGAGCACACTGAAGTACCCCATTTGACACCAACGACTCGACGACCTAGTCGATCTGGAAGGATAATGAGCTATGATCGACGCCACAACGAACTGAAAGAAACAACGACGTTGCTTTCGTTCCTCCATGTAGATGTATGGAGGAACTTCCCAGAAGTTTCAGTCCGGCTCCGGAAGTCGCTTTCCTCTTGAGGAAGACGTGGCTGTCCGTCTATCTCTATCACTATGTTTCGGTAGATCGTGTTTCTGTATTCAAGAGAGAGCGAGAGAGAGAGACTTTACTTGGGCGAAACATCGGTAGCCGCTGCGTGAAGATGACAGCTCTGCCTCACTCTCCGTGTGGTCCAATACTTTCCGTAGAATCAATGAATATCAATTTGCCGCTTCGTTGAACATCAATGCCACTGCTGCACTGAATTGGTACATGAGCAAGGCTCCCGTGTCTTTATCTGTTTCCGCGCTGAAGCGACCCAGGACGTTCGCATTGATTCGGTGTACGTATTTTTTCCGTGTACGCAGCAGCGCGGAGAGACACAAGCGGAACTTTCAAATCGTGGCGCCACAAGAACTGACGCAAACTCTTCAAACAGGCCTGCTCCGGACACCATCTGATCTTGATCTAGAAAGTAACATCCACGAACTATCAACAATAACGATAACCTCTGGAAGATATTATTGATAGAAGCAGAGCGCCTTGGCCTTCATCACGTCATTTTCGTTCAAGGAGAAGGTCGTGAAGTCAACCGCTCCGGTTACGATAGGTAGGAACCCCAGACTACACAATCATTCCGGAATCCACGCTATAGAGATAGCCCCCTGAAAGGGAGTGGTAGAAGGAGGCTCGCTTTCTTCACGTCGGCTCGTCGACATCGACGATATTGGCACGAAATTTTATCAATATCATGAAGAGGGCTTAGGAAAAAGAAAAGCCTGCCATGGTGTTGCGACGTGTGTTGCATTTCGCTCTGCTGAGCGCAGCGTCCGTTGCGGCGCAGCTCTCCAGAAGCGCGGACCAACAGATGGGAGTTCTATTCCAAAATATCATGGTACTTTCATCCATTTTCGTTTAAAAGCTATAGCTAATTCTATTGCATTCAAGTCCCATAATAAATTCACCTGAGGACTACTTGACTGTTAGTTTCGAACAATCTCGCTAGTGATTGTGCTGGTACTAGTTAGTTGCACGCCGGCGTCTCGGCGTATTCAATTTTAGTGTGCGTGTTCTGCTCAGATGTGAAAGAATACTACATCAACAAATTGTCTATCTCCTTTACGCCAATCGATCCCAATGAATTTTCCCACCATCGGACGGACAGGTGTCAATGCAGGATTTTGAGCGCATAAAGCCGGGGTTGATGCGGGCGCAGCAGAAGGTGCAGACGGTGGGCAGCACGAGCCAGATCGACGCTCGCACCGTCAAACTACTTTACGGCGAGGAGTCCGAGATGCTTCACACCGAATTTCTGCGCTTGCAAAAGATCGCGAACGATCTGGCCCAATCGCAGACGCGACCGGGGGCGGGCGGGGGCGAGCCAAAGGAGCCGCCCGCAGATTACATTCCCGCTCTGGAGCGATACTCGAGCAAGTTGGCCAGCCACATTGTGGAGGTTTCGCGGGCGATTGAGACGATCGACAAATTCGGCGGGGGAGCAGCGAGCGGAGGTGGAGTACTCGGGGGGGCAGCAGCCGCGCCCAGCGCGGGCATATCCGCCCCGCCAGTCCGCACTCCGGCCACGGCTGGCGGAAGCCAGATCGGCGTTGGGATGCCGATCAAGCTACCCCTCGGTGGTGGAGCGCAAGCAGGGACGATTGGTGGAACTGCGTCGGCCGGGGGAGTAGCACAAGCGCCGCAGCCGGTCTCGACCTCGAAAACGCCCGGATCGTTCGCGAATTCGATTGCAGCTCAGAACGCGCCGATTCCCCTTGCATCATCCTCAGGAGCAGCGGACGGCGGAGGCGGGTTGTTCCCGAAGCAGGCGGACCGAATAGCGGAGAAGCCCGACATGAACATGTGGAAGGCGCAGCAGCTGATGGGCAACGCAATGCCGCAGGCGCAAGCTAATATGGGAGGTGGTGTCGCGGGCGGGAGCGGGAGCCCGATCGTGAACATGAACCAGCAGATGGGCCAGACTCAGCAGCAGCCGTCCCAGCTCGAATTCCTCTTTTTGGATTTGCAGAACGCCATGGCTGACTTCGAGCAGCTGAAGCCCCTGTTCGCGCACGTACAAACGGCCGCGCAGTCGTCGCAGTTCACGTACGACGACCGCCGCGTGCTGCAGGGCATCGAGGCCGAGGAACTCAACATGCGGGTGCAGAACATCGAGCGCACGGCGCAAAAGCTGGAGCGCGAGGGCCGGCAGCTCGGTCGCGCGGAGGAGAAGCAGTTTCTGGACGAGGTAGAGAAATTTTTGAAGGACATGCGGTCGCACTCGAAACGCGTGCGCGAGCTGTTCAAACTCGCCCTGCCGAAGGGAATGGACGCGAAGATCCCCGCGGAGTTGCCGCGCCTCGACCCGAACGCAAAAGTGGACGCGAGCTCGCCCGAAATGCGACGGCTCACAGTTGTAATGGCCGAGGTCCAGAGCAACATGCAGGTCTTTGAGCGCGAAATCGCGCCGCGCATCGTCGGCATGACGCCGACGCTGCTGTCTGAGAAAGCCAGAAGCACCGCCGAGAGGGAGCTGCTGGCGGGCGAAGCCTCGCAGAAGCTGCACGTCCGCTGGATGGGGCTGCAGGCGAGACTGCAAATGGACCACAAAAAGAAGGAGTACGAAGCGGAAATGAACGCCTTCAGTGGGGATTTGCGCACGCACGTGAACGAAGCTTTGCGAATCATGAAGGAGCTCGGGATCGAGAAAAGCGCCGGTGGGATGATGGGGGGCAATCCCAATTTCGGCGGCGCAGCGCCAGGAGGCGGGGTTGGCGGAGGAAGAATGTCGGGCGCCACCGCGGGATCTATCGGGGCGGATGCCATGGGACGAGGCACGAACGGAGGGCAACCGCAGCTGCGAACCGTACCGCAAAACAGCATGCCCACGCCGTCCAACTTTGCCGGGGGCGGCGGGCGGCCGGAGGATCCGGTCTCTAAGCAGATCAACGGCCTCATCGAGAAGGTCCAGAGGCACATGGAGCGATTCGAGAGGGACGTGAAGCCGCTCTTCAAAAACGTGCCGGCGCCACAGGTACTATACCTATTTTCGTTTGATGGTGTACTAGCAGTAGCTAGGTGTTGGTCTTGGTGGTCCCTTTTTAGAAGGTCTTCTTTTTCATGGTTTTCGTTTTCTGAATATGAAAAGACAATAAACCCCCGTAAGCGAAATCTCGTTGTGGTTGTTCAACACGCCTTCGTGCGACATCAGGTCCTGATGAACAAGCTGACGGACAAGGCCGAGCTGAAGATCGCGACTGGCCAGGCTTCGGAGGAGATCCACCGGCGCTACCTCTCCATCGAGAAGCGGCTGAGTTCGCTCGGGCAGCAGCAGGGGCCCGCCATCCAGGCGTTCATCCTCGACCTCGAAAAGTTCGAGAAGGACCTCGCCGCCCACGTGCCGCAGGCCGAGGAGGTGATGAAGCGCGCCTCCCAGATGTCCCAGGGCAGCACCGAAGCCTACAAGAAGCAAACGCCGGAGTTTTCCCAAACGGAAATGGAGGCGGAGCTCGCGAAAGTGGAGGAGGACATCAGGGAAGCGGACGGCCGGATGGTGACCACACTGAGGAACCTGAAGGCGAGGATGAAGGAGCAGGTCGGGCAGCTGGCAGACCCGAACCTGGTGCAGAAAGAGGTGAACAAGATGGCGCACATGATGAGCTCGATCAAAAACGCGGCGCTGGAAGTGATGGGGAAAATACGGGGCGGCTACGGAGGCAAGATCCCGCTGAAACAGCTCAACGTCTGGTTCTGGGAAGACTTCGCGACGGAATCACAAAGGTAGAAGTTGTACATCTTGCCGTAGCCAGCAGCTCTAGCTGGCGATGTAGGTCCAGTTGTACGCCTAGTTGAAGAACAAGTTCGTGCTATTTATTTTCACCGCGGAGGAGCGCTTTGACTTCGTTGTATATGCAGCTGCATCGATAGATCGGCCTCTCTGCTGTACGCCATTTCCAATCTTCGACCAACAGGTACCTCGCCACTGTCCGCGACCTCCAGAAGGAGGAGATGCAGCAGGCCCGTGATTCTGCCGGCGGTGCTTCGCAGGACGCGATGGCCCAAAACATCAACATGCCGGGAATGAAGTTGAGCGGAAACATCCTCGGCACACGCGGCGTCACCTCGGAAAACGATCTCGAGCGCAGCATCAACAACTCCGCAGCGGCTGGGGGAAGCTTTGTCCAGCGGGGGATGGTGGGTGCCGGCGCAAACATCGAGTCGCCTTTGAACGACGACGCCACCAGAGACGCAGCGGGAGCAGCAGCCATGAACAGGGCGGCAGGGGTACTACTTCCACTCGATTACGACGTATTCCGTTCGGCGGAAGAGGTTTCCCTGTCCCGCTTCCCTCATCTCTGATGCAACATCAACGTCCTAAATCTCCACTATGACTATTTTTATCTTTCACTACAGGCTGCCATGGCAACGGGACCGGGTTCTGGGTTCGGAGGCGGAATGGCCGGACTGGCAAAACTGCCGAAGCTGGAACTCTAAGGCCAGCAAGGCGTGGTCATCTGCACGAATTGGCTACGGACAGGTGCCACGAGCAGTGTTGTTGCTTTTCCAGAGGTCTCACTGCGCATTACGCGGTCGATGAACTCAGGTTGAAAGCCGACGCTGTATCGTGCACAACGGTTGGCGTACGCATAGGCTATCACGGAACAACAAGCCACCCTAAATGTCATGTAGGTCCTTCTGCATGCCTTTATTTTTAGCGATATAAACTACTTAGGGGTGCTGGACTCCTCTATCTAGTCGCAGTTCCATCCTAGTAAAGGGATGTTCACCACTCATCCACATTCTACCTCGTCTCTTCGCTGCTCTGCGACTGCGTCGTAGAGACTACACACAGTACTGCAGAGCAGGGCGCAGACGGCGCCGGATTTGACCAGGCCGGGCTCGGGGATCTGCCATCACTAGAGGCCGACAAAAAGGAGAAAAAGGACAAGAAGAAAGGTATTTTTACGGACACCATGATCCAAAAGCTTGCGCAGTGATCAGAAGTTACGCGTTGCTTGTTTGCTCCTCTACTTCTAATGCGTGCCGGTGTCCTCTAGTTCCAATATGCTGGCATTTCCAATTCCCTCGGCACATGGGGGCGAGGACGACGACGACGAGTGGGCTACTGGAGCCTAGAGGGCCCTCCTGCGTCCGCATGGCGCCCATTGGGGCCCTATTCGGCGGCAAGATTTTCACTGACCCCGTGTGGCTGGCTCGCT
>RXOD01004288.1:0-24735 GCA_005223375.1 Amoebophrya sp. AT5.2
CGCCGCGTCGTTCCGCAGCCGCCCGACGCATCCGCAGCCGACGCGTCGAGTTCTCCGCCCGTCCGTTGCCGGCGGCAGTTCCTTAAGTTCTTGCGGCGACGCTGCGTAATGTTCTTCCTCCCTCCTTGATTTCTGGTTGTAACGATGTGCAGCGTTTTTCGCCCCCCCTCGTCCCCCCTTGGTTTGTGGCTGTAACGCTGTGAAACGTTCTGCGCCCCCCCTGGTTTCTGGCTGTAGCGCTGCTGTGACGCTCTTTCTCCTCCCCTGGTTTCTGGCTGTAGCGCTGCTGTGGCGCTCTCTCTCCTCCCCTGGTTTCTGGCTGTAGCGCTCCTGTAACGCTCTCTCTTCTCCCCTGAGTTCTGGCTGTAACGCTGCCGTGACGCTCGTTCTCCTCCCTGAGTTCTGGGGAGCGTGACAGAGCGTGACACGGAAAGCGTTACATCGCCAGTACTTAGGGAAGGAGAGGGTGGCTCTTATGTTGGGCGCTATGCGGCGCTCGCTGACTCTTACGGGGAACCCCCCAGACCCCTGCAGCCGCCCCTCGCAATGGCGCCCCTGCAGTGCCGCGCCACCCTGGCGCGCCCCCTGGGAGCAACTCGCAATGGCGCCCCTGGGAGAAATGGCGCCCCTGCAGCTCGATGGTCGTCTCGTCTCAGAGACGAAGCGATCCTTTTTTCCGAGACGATCCCCTCGTCTCGCTGATCGTCTCGTCTCGGAGACGAAGCGATCCCCTCGTCTCGATGATCGTCTCGTCTCAGAGACGAGACGATCCTTTTTTCCGAGACGAGACGACCGTGGCCACCCTGGCGCGCCCCCTGGGAGCAACTCGCAATGGCGCCCCTGGGAGCAACTCGCAACGGCGCCCCTGCAACCCCCTCGCAATGGTGCCCCTGCAGCGCCATCCTGCGCCGCGAGCTGCACCCCCTTGCACCCCGGGCCCGCAGGGGTCTGCGGGGGTCCCCCCCTTGCGTGTCTCCACACCCTGCGGGCCCCCGCAGGGGTCTGGGGGCTCGGAGGCCAGTTCAGCGCTTGCGGACCGCTAACTGGCCAAGTTAGGGTCCGGCCACCCGGGTGGCCGGGCCTTAATTTGCCTGTCAAGTTACGGCCTTATTTGTTACCCCGCTCTTATTAGTGTTGTAAATTCTAAAATACTGCAACTGCCCTGAGGGAACTAAACACTAGTAAGAGAATAGCAGCGGAATGAGAGAGAATAGGAGGGAATAATTTTTATTTTACTCTTTGTGTGAAGCGAAGAAAATGAAATACTGTTCACGCAAATCACACACCGTAGACGTACCAAGACAAAGACTTAGACCTATACAAAAGACGGCGACCTAGACCCAACAAAAGACTGCGACCAAGAGCTAGACCTACAGCTCAACGTCAACTATGGCTAATATGGTGCTAAAAATGAGAAACGAATTTATACTTCATGTCCGTATTTTTTCTGCGACAATATTTCTAGTACCCTGCTTGATCCAGTCGTCGACGAATTTGCATCTTGCGACGAAGTCGAAGACATAGCTCATCGCTGGTTTTAAGGACGGGTATGACACGCCCAACCACGGCGGCGGGATCGCATTCGTCAGAAACCCGTTTGCCACCTCCTCCAGCTCGGGTGAGAAGATCACCAGCCCTTTCGCCGCTTTCCCCAGGTTCGAACACGTGTCCACAATCTTGTTGTACAGCTTGATGAACTTGATCAGCTCGTTTAGCAAGACGGTGTTCAGACACTGGTCGTATTTCACCGGGTATTTCCGGCCCACCGCCCCTAGGTCGAAGGCTTCCGGGCACAACGCGATCACCTGCTCGGCGAGGCCGCAGTACCGTTGCTCCGGAGTTTCGGCCTTGGCCCCCTCGTCTTCGTCGTCGCCACCGCCGCCGCCGAAGGAAGACATCAGCGACATAGCAGACTTCAACATCGTCACACCTAGGTGAGTAAGTTAGCAAGGAAGCGTCGATCACGATGGATGAATGATCATGACGATGAGGATGAAGACCATGTCCATGACATTGAATTTCAGATTACTACATAATTGTAAAGTAGAACTACAGCGAACTAGTATCGCACCTCCGGGCCGCTGATGTGTTCTTGACCCCGCTCGCCTTTAGATAGAAATTCCAAAAAATCGTCCCTGATCAGAGTCGCGCACGGGCCAACGCGAAGCAGGTAGTGCTACTTTCACTTTCTAAAGTAAATAGTAAATACCTTCGTTGATCGACGCCGTGAGACTGGCGTTGGGGTGCAGCCAGAACACCTCCGGGGTGTGGTTCAGTGGCAGGCTGTCGATGTACGCTTGATGTTCCGCGATGGTGCTCGCGTTTGGCGAGTAGTAGATGCCGGAAATCGAGAATCTGTAGTCGTCCTCCAAAATCTTCGGCGTGTAGAAATCCTTGATGATTTCCACCTGTGTAGTGGGTTTATGCATTCATTGATGAGTGTCTGAATGAGGTGGGGCGAGTGGAGCAGCAAAACCCCAAAGCGGATTTCCAGTCGTTCTTGCTGCCGAACCAATAACTTCGTGAATCCGAAACAAGTGACACCAGCGTGGGCATCCGCCAACATGTGAGATGAAGAAATCGAAATCATAGGTACGATCAATCTCCTGTCTTGCCCGTCCGTGACGCGTCCGCCGTAGTTGGCTTCGGCGACCATGTAGTTGAGCGCCGCATACGGAGTCTCTGAGAAGTCCTCCAAGAAATTGCGGAGCTGCTTCTGCGAGATATCCAGATCCGGCTCGGAGAACCCATATTGGACGTTCCACCCGATTGGACCGAACGCACGCCGCTCCAGGATCATGCCGTGGAAGAAGCACAAACCGAACAACAGCTTCTTGAACGTCGTCGGCTTGGAGGAGGACTCGAACCACTCCTCGTCCATACCTGGATTCAAAAAATTTTCAACATGTTCTGCCGGAAACAACAACAAAAACATCGATCTACTTCTAGTTCTACTACTGCTTCTACAATCGCAAGGCTATAAAAGAGTTTTCACTTTGTATTTGTGCTTCCAAGCGGCACCCGCGGCTTAGATGTACAGTTAGTCACTGTGCCTATGATTTGATACACCCGCCGTGGCACTCCTATACTGATTTTGAATAAATTCTAGAGAGAGAGAGAGAGAGAGAGAGAGAGAAAGGTTCTCTCCGCTCTTCGCCGCAGAGGGCGCACCGTAGAGAATCTCGCAGTACCTCGGTACGCCCTCTGCAGCGAATTGCGCAGGCCCTTTGGCGGTTCGATGGTCATCTTGATTCCGCCCTGGAGGATCGAGATGGGGAAGTCCGGTGACGGGCACGCCGTGAGCCACAGCCGGAACGCGGGGTTCAAATCCTCCGGTTTCCACGCTTCAATCTTCCCCTCGAGGATCGGCATGTACGAGATACCCAGGTGGCAGTTCTGCAGCAGAACCCACTTCCCGTTGGCCGAGCCGTCCTTGATCCCGGCGGTGGCCTTGGGCCCCTGCCCCTGCCCAAGCGAGATCGGGACGATCTTGGACAGCATGTCGTGCTTGATCGCGAGCGCCGTTACGTCCGCCATCGGATCAGAACCCGACGAAAGGATAAAAATCAAGGGAACCATCGGGGTCGAATCCAGGAACCACGTCGGCAGGTCGAATGGCGGCACGAGGAGGTACTCGCGGCCTAGCTTCGCAAGCACCTGTGAAGAAAACGGCTCAGCTTTCCTCCAAAGAGACCGATACGGTGCATGTATTACTAAATAAATAAGTACTATGTTGTCCTCGGGGTCCCGAACAGTACACCATCACCATCTTCAGCGTACTTATCTCGTATAAAAGAATTGATCTTTCGTTTGAGTGTGCCTTTCTGAATCTGAGTCCGAATGCTAATAAATTCCAAGAATTCCCATGGTTCTATTCATTGTCACTGAGAATTGGCGCTAGCCTCCTTTTCGAAGCAAGTCGAACCCAGTAGCCGGGACAGAGGAAAGAGATGAATTTGATATACTTCAGTAGTGAACAAAGAATGGAACAGACAATAAGTAAAGTAGAAGGAAAAGACCGCTGGGCGGCATAAGATGCACAGAGTACTAAAAGGAAGTACAATTTCCTGGATCGCTGTCACGGTGGCGTCGGTGCGCAGCGCGAACATGGTCAACGCTTTTTGCAGCGGGTTGCACTTCTGCTTGAAGTTTTTCGGCCACTCCACTTCCGCGGCCATGGGGTCCTCCGAATCAAACACGGCCTTCCATCCTTCCAGGTTCGCGGCGAAGTCCGCCGTGAAGCCTTCGAACGCGTCGTTCAGAGTTGTCAAGGTCTGTACACGTGCCCACGACACCTCCGTGAGCCAGTCGGAATTCTCCGGCTTCGGCTCCGTGGCCGCACCTGTTCAAGAAGCAAGCGGTTGCGGCTACTATATTTCAATTCAAGTAATTTCACCATTTGTTCCGACGCGCAACACAAAGCGAGCCCTCTCGGGGGCTCGTGTGATAAATTCTCGGCAGAGGGGTTCGTCGGCATTCTATCTAGCTCTAGGTCTAGGCGGTTGTACCAGTATAAGATACTGAACGGGTCCCAACAACAGCAGCAATACGGAGACAATATACAAGCAAGAAAAAACAGCATCGCCGCCGACAGCAAGAAAAAACAGCCGCTCATCACCTGGTAAGCATGTGAGCAGCATGAGCAGCTGCGTCTGGTTCAGTTCTTTGTCAGTCTCCTGGCATTTCAAGCACAACATCAACGAGTACAGCAGTTTGTCCTTTGCGAAAAGACTGCGGCACACCATGTCGTACAGCCTGGCCAAGAACGAGCGGAACAGCTCCTGCAACCGGTCGTCCTTCGCCTCCTTGGCCTCCGCGCGCTGTACTGACACCACGAATTGTATGATGAACCAATCGAGTGAGAACTCATACATCGGGTCCACGATCCGCAAATCCGAAATGATGAAAAACAGTGCCGCACACCGAAAAGAGTGCGGCGTGTACGAGACGCGGGTCTCCGCGATCGTCGCAGCCGTCATCTCTTGCACTTTCACCTGGGTGTCGATGTCGATGTCGTAGTCGTGTCAGTATTTAAAAGAAATCGTCAGAAGAGAGAGAGAGAGAGAGAAGCCACCTCCTCCGCGAAGCGTAAAGGGGAAAAAGTGCTCGGCGTGGACAAAGCAGTAAAGGTTTAGAGCTGACCCCGGAGCTCTCTACCACTACACGCGTGATCCTTCGGCAACCATTCTTCTTTTTGGGCATGCTCTATTTTCAGGGATATAAATGGGCCAGCCACGTCCGTCTGCCACTGATACAGCGTCAGCATGGTGAGATTGCCAAAAAAGAAGGTCTCGTGTATTCGTCGAGGAACGGAGCGAAGTGGCTATCGATGTCGGGACCGCCCAGGGAGGAACCACTTTCTCTTTCTCCCCCATCGCACTAAGGCCTCCCCAGCATGAAGAAGAAACTCATACATGAGAGAGTGGTCCCGCAGGACCGCGGTCGTCGTCGTTTTGCCGCTATTAACCCAAACGTTTTCTTATTCTTTCGACAAAGTGGAATTTGTAAAATTTAATAGAAGAAGGCAGCCAAGATGAACCTGCTCCCCGATTCTTGTGGAGGTGATCTTCGATGACGCGAGCGTGTTGATAAGCTCCTCGTCCTCCAGAATGTCACCCGACGACGCGGACAGCAGCGCGAGGATCTTGTTCTCGATCTCGGCCAGCTCAGCCTTCGACTCCGCACTATCGATCACCAGCTGAATGCGGCTTGCTTCGATTTCCGGCTCCTCCAACGCGATCAGCTGGCCCAACATCGCGTCTGTGAGACCATCCGCGGTGGCCATAAAGTTCAATAAGCACGCGGCCACGCAGATCTCCGGCGCGTAGTGAGGGTTCGGAAGTTTCGTCGTGAAGTACAGCTTGAACTCCTTGGCGTACTCAATGGTGGAGTCACCTGTCCGAATGTCCGAAGGAATGGAATAAGTAATCTTCGTCTTCCGCAGTGAAGTGATGAAAAAATTATGAGTCGGAGTCCTCGCACTCCTTGGGCGGTGCTGAAAAATAAGTAGGCTTCCGCATACCTCTGCTCAGCTTCCGATACAAATTCATTGGATCAATTACAATTTCAATTTTATTTTTAGCTACTACGTCGAAAAAAACGCTGTGCATTCCGCTAGTTTTATTCAGCGCTAGCCTCCACAGTAAAAACAAAAAGTAGGTACTTCTACTTTACCCAATCGGATCATTTCCTGCGCCCCCTGCTTGAAGGTCGCCTTCAGAAGTAAAGGGTTCAGCATTGCGTCGATGGTGAGTCCAATATTCTCGATGAGCACCGGCGTTCCAAACGAGATGCAAGTTTCCAATTGCCGCGCGTAATTCTGGTTCAGCCGGACGACCTTAAGCTTCTCGCCGTGGGTCTTCTTCACCCACTTGTTCGCTTGGTTCTGTGGATCGATCATCAGCGGCCAGCGGCGCGAGTTGTCCAGAATGATAGCGTTATCGATCGACAACCCGTCGTTCGGCAGCGCATTGATAACCCACTTGCGGATCTTCACCTGGTTCCCGATGCAATTCGCGAGGGTGAACTCGGTGGAGGCGGGGATGTGCAGTTCGGTCAGCTTTGCCAGCCAGCGGTCGCACGCCTCCTTCCGGTACACGCCCGTGAAGCAACCGAGGTAGGCCAGAATTCCGGAGGCGACCAAGATGTCGCCCGTCAAATTCGTGTAGTCCTTGCCGAGTTTGGCGGAGTTCTGCGTCCACGCCGCCTTCTCGCCGCCCAGACCGGTGATCAATTTCTCCGCGCGGATCAGCTTTGCGCGGCAGTCATCGGAGTTCCTCTGCAGCTCTTCCATCTTGTTTTTTGCCTCGTTCAGCTGGTTCACAAGTTTGTCCACGAGAGCGATAACCTCCGCGAGCTCGGCCTTCTTGGTAGCGAGCAGTTCCATGGCGTCCGCGGCGGACTTCTCGGCCTTGGCGAGCTTGGCGCGCTTCGGCCCGACCTCCTTGGCGACCTTGTCGTACACGACCATGGCACGCACCCACTTACAGATACCTGGTTTCACGATTCGAAAAGGCAGCATGATCGATTCGAAAAGGCAGCTGCACACCTTCCCCGTGAAAGAAAGAGAGCCTGGTGCACGTGAAGATGAAGCTGAAGCTGAACCCCAAGCTGAAGATCGTCCTTGTACGTAGTACATATCAAGCACTCGCCGCGCCTGCGGCGCGGCGGAAGGGCTTTAGTTCTACGCTTAAAGTGGCAGAAGGCTAAGGCGGCTGGCACTTATTGTTTAAAGTAAGTCGTCGTCGAGGGCCAAGAAGACTTCATTGAAGGGCACCGGGGGCGCGAAAGTTCTCCCGAGCCCCCTCCCGGGGCCTCTCCCAGACCCTTCCCGAGCCCTCTCCCCGACCCCTCCCAGAGACCTCTCCCGGCCCCCCCGGGGCCTCTCACGGACCCTTCCCGAGGCCTTTCCCGGAGCCCTCTCCCGGAGCCCTCTCCCAGACCCTCGTCTGAGCCCTCTCCCGGATCCCTCCCGAGCCTTCTCCCGGACTATCCCCCGGGACCCCTGCCGGGCCCTCTCCAGGGACCCCTCCCGGACTCCACTCCGCCCGAGCTCTCTTCCAAGCCCTCTGTCTCCCGGCCCCTCTCCCGGACCATCCCCCGGGACCCCTCCCTGGCCATCTTTCGGGACCCTTCCCGAGAGCCCTCCCGGGCCCTCTCCCGACCCCTCCCCCGGACACCTGCCCCGGACCCCTCCTGAGACCTCTCCCGGGCCCCGTCGGGGCCCTCTATCGGTGCGGCGAAGGGCTGAAGAAATGCGAAAAACCTTCAGTAGGGGCGTCAGAAGAATGCACCTACAGAAGGTGACGCGCCGACCTTCAGAAGGTTTGGAAAATCTTCAGAAGGTCCGCTCTGATTCAAAAACGAACGACCTTCTGAAGGCCTTAGTCTTCTGAAGGTCATTCTTGACGAAATTGCTTGGACCTAACTGAAGGCCGGCATCTTCTGAAGGTCAAAAAGTACATTTGGCTTCAGAAGATAAACCTTCTGAAGGTTTAAAAACCTTCACAAGCTAATGGCCGGGGTTTGTTGAATTTGATTTCGAACCTTCTGAAGGTTTTTTGATGTCAAAACCTTCTGAAGGTATGGAAAACCTAAGACTTGACCTACTGAAGGTCCGGACCTTCTGAAGGTTTTCGCAATTTCAAAAAAATTGCGAATCCCGATGCTATGACAAGAAAAGCCGGAGGATTTCGCGGAGTGGTATTTTTAAACCTACTGAAGGTTTTTGCGGCGTTTTTTAGACCTTCAGAAGGTAACCTACTGAAGGTATTTCAGCAACTTAGTCTTATAGTCTTTATATATTTTTATTACATCGATGGAGGAGCACTTACAAATTCAACTTATCTCTAGCAACCACAAAATCCAAACTAAGTACCCATGGCTGCGATGGAGGCTTTTTTGATGATGTCGGGGTCAAACATCTCGGAGTCGTACAGGGGCTGCACTTTCGTGATGGTTTCCTGGGTCATGTTGTCCTTGTCGTAATTTACCATCCTCTCTAGCAATCTTGGATCGCCCAGCAGCTCTTTCTTCGCCGGCTCCCAGAAATCGTCGACTTTCCCTTTCCCGTCCGGTGCCGCCACCTTCACCGGCTTCACGCCGAACATGTAGCACAGGGCTTGGGAAGTCAGAATCACCCCTGCCGGCGGAGTCTTCATTGCCTTCACCTCTCCAATGTCGCCCTTGGAAAGCTTGGACAAAGCATCCACAGCAGCCTCCAGCGCGGGCATGTTAGAGGGGTGAAAAACCCATTTTCGGCGGCATTTCTGGCGTGTTGCTCGTTCGGGTGTTGTCGAGACCGAATACGAGACAAAATACCAGACGAAATACGAGACAACGCAGAACATTCTCGGCGCCTCCTGCTTGTCACTTTGCGCCGCCAGCTTCCTCCCTAGCATAGGCGAGCACAATGTATGAGACCAAATACAAGACAAAAACAAAATACGAGACCAAATACAAGAAAATACAGCCCGTCGCCTGAGTGGCATCGATCATACGAGATCAGCAACCTAACACCCTACAAGAGCTCCACTCCCACAGGCATGTCCCGATAAATAGGGGTTGATCCTCCCCTTAAGCATGGCCGCGGCGAGGTCCTTCTCGCAATCCGCCTTGATCTCGTTCGCCGCACGACCTTCCTCCTCGGCCGCCGCCGCGTCCGCGTCGACCAGCTTCTGCTTCTCGTTGGCCTTCTTCTGCTCCCCCTCCACATGGATCATCAACTCGGAAGTCTCTTTGGCGGATTTCTCCAGGGACGGCTGCAGATCCTCCAGGTCCTTCTGCAACGCGCCGACGGCGGAAGCGGCCTCTTCGATCTTCTCCATACCCACGTCGTACCGGCTCTTCGCCGTGGCCACCACGTCGCGCTGCCGGTTCAGCATGCCGATGAAGGTGGAAATCAAATCCAAATACGAAGTGGGCGTGACGTAGAAGATGCGCTTCTCCTGTTTGAAGAATTTTTCGGCCAGCTCGATCACCGACGTCTGCTTCTCGACCATCACCTTCACCACGCTCTCCTTCACGTTTTCGTCCATGTCGATCTTCAGGAGAAACTGCTTCGCGACGGCCGTCAAGGCCTGCGGCGGCCACTCCATGAACCAATCGATCGTGCTGTTTTTCAACATTGCCGATTCAGCGATTCGCTACTGGCTCTTGCTAGTGGTTTGGGTTTCTGTCCGGATTTATAATTCGATTTTGATTCTGAGCCCGCTCGCTGTAGGGCCACAAGCGGATGCGAGCAAAGCAGCACAATTTGAAAAATGACAAGCTTGTTCTCGTCGCAGCTTACCCTCCCCGCGACTCCTCTATTCCAGTTTTGAATGGGGTACCGCACAGAAGGGGGCGAAAAAAGCTAAGTATGGGATCGCTAAGGGTAGGCGACTAGGTGGGAGAGCTAACCGAGAAATTGACAGGCCCAGCGAGATGACTCTCCGCACTAAGCGGAGCCCGCGCAAAAAGCGGTCTTTTCGCTGCACGGGTGGAGCGACGCCGGAAACCTCTACCGTCCGTTTTTACCGAGAAGGTCTCCCCTAGTGGGAAGCAGCTCCACGGGATTGTAGCCGGTGCCGGTCTACGCTAATGGCCAAACGCATCTACCATGCCTAAGATACGCATTGGAAAGTGGACACGACTCGCGCAGACGTAGAACCGCAAAGCGCCCCACGACTGGCATGGAACAAGACTTGACGCACCAATGCGAAGGTAAAAACTATAAGTTTTCAGAAGCCGGATAATGAGGGTACTTACGTAACTGTGGCGGCGGATATGAAAGCAAAATAAATTTTCTCATTGTAGAAACTAGAAAATATCGGTACCAGCAGTTCACCAGACTCGGAAAGTTTCGCAGGCGCAGGCGGAATTCGGCGCCGATCGGCGACAGGGCCAGGCAGATGTGCAAATTTTTCCTGCACATGCCCACGTACCAAGCGAACACCTCGTTCGGCGTGATTTGCCCCACGGCGTTCGCGCCCTTCGCGCAAAGTTCCATAATCTCCATCTTGTCCTCGCTGGAGTACAGATTGGGCACCTCCCCCGTGTTCAGGATGGAAGAAACCTCCTCCAGGAACGCCTCGTTCGCGATCTGCGTGTCCGGAAACAGGAAGACCATGTTTTTCATCTGCCCGCCCGCGGAGATGAGCAGACGCTTAATATCGTCGTGCCACTCGTTCAGGCCGTAACCCTTGGCAAGCTCGATCTGGAACAGCTCGAACTCGGCAACGTAGGTGGCGAGCGTGGTCACGGACTTACGACCGCTACCGCCGACACCCACCAAAAGCGCGTTACCCAGGGGTAGCTTCAGGACGCGGATCACTCGGCAAATGTGCTCGAGGAACGCCGTGAAGAGCACCAGATCGAGGCGAATCTTCGACACGTTGTTGTAGTCGTCCAAGCACTCCTGCACCTTCTCGAGAAGTTTCTCATGGTCCGTCGCCTCCTGGTACGCGGTGGACTTCGGGTCCACGAAATCGATGAAGATCACGGGCTCCAGCTGTAGTGCGAAGGAATGATTCATTTTTTGGGAACGCTGGTTTGCCGCTCTTTTGGAGTGCGTGCGTGTAGCAGCGGAAAATATATGAGTTTGAGAAGATTGAGATTGATTTATATAAGAAAAGTAGCCGGCGGCCCATACGCTAGCGAAATCTACATTTTCCGTCCGATGCAGGAAGGAGCATAGTAAACGAAGGGCGATGCCAAAATTTAAATTGCCAAAGGCTGGAAAATGACTGTATAGTCTGTACCTTCACAACTTGGTCGTAAGGTTTCTTGAAGTGCTTGTCCATCAGCCTCTTGATCATGAAGTTGAAGGTGCTCTGGTCTTGCCGGTTGATGAGGCGATCCCGGAACACCCGCTCGCACTCGTGCATCCACACCTTGCAGAGGTCCTCCACCTTCGGCAGCGATTCCCGCTGGCATACGCACATGCCCTGGAACACCTTCGAGACGTCGCGCATGTTGAAGGTGTAGTGCGATTTCGCTGGGGTGGGGAGGAAGTCCTTCATCACCGTGGTGTACACGTCCAGGACCCCCCCAACCACCGCCGGCACCTGCGCCGCGACGTCGCGGGCGAGCGACGAGAAGAACGCGCCGACCACCGTGGAGAAGATCCGCGCCAAAGATTCGTCGTCGAACGGCGTGACGAAGACCAGGTTGAACATGCGGGAGTAGCGATCCGTGACGTCGTTCTTCCCCCCTCCCGGCGGGCCCATCGCGGTGAGGTAGTTGATGTCCACCAGAGAACGGAAATCCCAGCCCTTGCGATCGTACCACCCGAAGCCGAACGGCGTCTTCACCATCGCTTGCCGCAGGATTTCGATCGGCGGCTGCGCGCCGTACGTCTCCTTGATCGGCATGTTCAAGTCGTCGATGAAGACCAGCATCTTCTTATTGATCGGCGGCCCGTAAACGCCCTTGCGGCGCTTGTCCAGCTTTCCGTCGATGATGTCCTGCGTCTGGTTCGCGGTGGTCTGCGCTGAAAACGCGAACGCGATCGTGGAATACTTCTTCGGGTGGAACCCGCCGAGCAGCATCCCGTTGATGGAAGCGGTTTTCGCCGTACCCGTGGGCCCGGAGATGAGGATGTTGTGCCCCTTTTCGATCAAAGTCCGGATCAGGAACTGGTTCCTCTCCGTGTCGGCCGTGGGCACGACGATCGTGTGGTAGGGCGTGCCCTTGGCGATGTCCAGCGGCGCGATGCGCTCGGTCCAGAGCTTCCACTTGCCGCCGTCCTCCGGGTCGACGAAGTAGTCGTGCAGCGTGCCCTTCCGCGGCGGCGCGGGGAGCACCGCACCCGACTGGAGGTCGTAGAACTCCGGCATCGTGATGAAGTTGTTCTTCTTGAAGTACTCCATCTTCTTCTCGATCACGTTCTTGATCGCGGCGTCCGCAACGGCACGCCCGTCGTTGTTGGAAACCGCGCCAACCGTCCAAACGCAGGTGAAGTAGTACAGCTGGGCGACGATGAGCTCGCGGTCAACGGCGGACTGCGGCTGCGGCGCGTTCTTGTCCTCATCGTTCGGCTCGCCATCCGGGCGGCAGTAATGCATCAGCTGGTCCATCATCAGAGACTCCATCAGGCGGCAGGCAGACAGCGCGAGCCAGTTGTCGGAGACGACCACGGGGGTGGAGACGTTGCGGGTCGTTTCCAAGAAAGACTCGAAGGTGCCGGCAAACATGTCCATAATCTGCTTCTCGTGGTCCTTGCGGATGAAATCGGGCAGGGTAAGAAGCCAAGACTGCACAATCGGCGTCCACCCAAGATCGGTGTCGGGTTCGAGGTACACGATACCCACGCGGGACACCGTGGCAGGAGAAGCGTACTCGAGATCACGCACCTCGAAAAGCATGGTCGTCACGGGGGAAAGTTTGATGATTTCACCTGTGGTGGGCAGATTGGAATTAAACTTTGCGATGAGGGAAGCTTCGATAATGAGTTTTTTTATCAGTAGGCCATACGATGATTGGCCTCCGTTACTCAGGATATCGGTAGTTTTTCACGGCGTGGTCTATCTTGCGACGCATTTTTCCCCATTTGCAAAAGGTAATACTGAAACCAGAAACATGCTGTACCTGAGTTCAGGCACAGTTTTTTGTTGTCGTCCAGCACCGTGTTCATGTTTTCAATCCAGATTGCATCGACTGGCCCGTCCAAGACGACCCACTGGCGCCGCATCTTTCCGTCCGCGCCGACTGGTTGGGACCCGTTGCGGACCGCGATGGCCAGCACTCCGTCGGTCCACTCCTGGGTGTTCAAGTCCGCTTCACCGTACAATTGTCCCTGGGTGATCGATTTCGGGTTCATCACGTACTGCACCACCGGCATGAAGAGCTCGTTTTGCCCCGCGATTTTCTCCAGGGTGGTCGCCAGCACGTCCTTGATCGAGGTCTTTCCGCACGGCGGGAAGCCAACCGTCATCAGCCCGTGGCGCACCACGATCGTCTCCCACAGCTGCACCGCCTTGTTCGTGAACTCCCTCGTCGGCTGCAGCCCGAAGGAGGTGGTGACCGCCTCTAACTGGGTCACCAGGTTGCCGTAGTCGGCGGGCGGCAGACGCACCCCGGGGAACAGGTCGCCAATGATACCCTTGAACAAAGGGATGTCCGCGGAGGTGAACTTCGGCAGCTTGATTACAGGGGTGAAAAACCCATTTTTGGCGGCATTTCTGGCGTGTTGCTCCCTTGGCTACTGTCGCGATCAAAGAAATACGAGACAAAACACAAGACGAACAAATACGAGACAAAACAGAAAAATGCACGGACTCATTCTGTGCACCTCCTGCCCACAACTGCTTTGTGGTGCTAGCTCCCTGCCTAGCAGTACCGAGCACAACGGGACCAAAAAATACGAGGCCAAGTACAAGCCAAAACACGTGACCAAATACAAGACAACACAAGCCACCCTGTTCCCACATCATTCGCGACCACCTACGAGAGAAACCACAAGACCCCCACCTCCTGAACAATGCCCAGGCAAACGGGTTGACTCCCTCCTTAATCAGCTCCTTCACGTACTCCGCGTAGACGGGCCGCAGCGGCTCATCCTTGCTCAGCCGCCGCAAAAACGCATCCGCCTGGCTCTCGTCCGGAAGCGAAAACCAAGCACCTGATTGAAGGAATAAAGTGCAAGTCTGCTTAAGCTCAACTCTTTGTCTTTGATCTGCTCAACATCCTCGCGCTCAGACTCAAGTGGAAGTGTAGTTCATCTCACTTTAGAAGTACTACCTCCGAGCGCCGTCTTTCTCTGTTCGAGAAGGCCGCAGAACTCGGTGAGAGCCACGCCGAAAACTGGGTGCATCGACGCTCCAAGGTGCGAGATGTAGCTGCTTGCGGCAGTCGCCGGTGAAGACGAACTGTCCGCCGGTACGCAAAACAACGCGTTCACGTCATCCCCGAGTGAGTAGATCTTCCCGCCGCCAGCCGCTTTCAACTGCGCCTCGCTCTGAATCGGGGTTCCCTCGGAGAGGAACATGAAATCCGTCATCAGCCGAGAAACCTGTCGTGGTGAGAAGATGGTGGAGGTCGTTATTCTTCATCGATCCCTAATCCGACTTCTGCGGACTGGAGATGGAGGACGGCACCACGAGAGCTCGTTGACGTTGCCGTTCACGACCTCCGGGGTTCTCGAAGATAAACACACAACAGTGTGTACGTGGAACACTTGATTCGCTCCTAAAAGAACCGAAACACAATTTCCTCCAACGTAAAACGGAGTTCAATAATATCCTTGAAATATTCGAATCGCAGCGTGCTGACACGCGTATGGGTATAATAATGCGGTCAGACCTGCATCTCCACGAAAGCGTTTTCCTTCGCGATGAGCTTGGCGTAGTACGCCTCCCCGTCGGCGACGAGGTCGTGGGGCGTGAATTCGAGGTCCAGCTCCCGCACGAGCCGCTCGGTTTGCAGTGCGCGCCGCCGTTTCTGCAGCAGCTCGGTCAGCTTGAACTTGGTCTCGTAGATCTGGTTGTACCACGCGTGCGGCATGGTTTCGGGGAACAGCCGCGCGTTGCCGCCGGTCTTGGCGAGGTAGAACAGCATGTGCTCCACAAACACGCCCCGAAAGTGGCTGTAGTACTCGTAGCTGGGACGCTGGTACAACAGCTTCGTGCGCGGGTGAGACTCGTCGTGCAACCGGAAATTCTTCATCATATCTGGGGTCAACGATCGAAACTAGCGATGCCGATGGAATGTTGGATCGCGCTACTCTACTTGATCCCACTCATAATGCTGGCGGTCGTGGTAAAAAAATTCAATTGAAGAAAAAAAGCCAAGGAACAAGAATCAATATGATGAAGAAGTTCGTCTTCGTACCCAGCTTGACTTTCTCGTCGTACTCCTTGGATTCCGGGTCTTCGGTGGCGCAGTCGAGGTGGTTGTGGTAGTAGTGGTGCTTCTCCACGAAGGCCTGCCAGTACTGGTCTACGTCGAGCCACTCCTGCGTGGAGACCGTGTTTATCGGCGGGTTGTTGTAGGAAATGTACAACGCTTTCGCCCCGTTCGCCACGATTTCCTCGCTCGCCTGCACCGACCGGTGCGCAGTCGACACCGCATCCTCGTACGTGGCCTGATGAAGATGGTGACAGTAGTCCAGGTCCATCGATACAACTGCAAGTCCAAGGCACCACAGTGGTCAGTGGTAAAACTATCGATCTGTAACGGTTAGGGTAAGAAACGCAGTGCAACAGATCGCTCATGTGCTTCATCCTCCTGCTCGTCATCAGAAAAGATTGATGTTCGTACGTCCCACGTAGGTGGTCTGCAATCCTTCGCGACTGCTGCTGCATGGTCTTCCGCCCCGAGGCTGTCGAGCAGTTTCACCTGTTCGTCGTGGTAGGCTTTCAGCGACGCAACCAGATACTTGTGCTGGATCGAGGACTCAAACTTGCCCCAGTCTATCTTGGTGGTGGTGCCCGTGCCTGTTGACGCTGCGGCTACGGTTTCCGAGGTGTGCGCCTCGGCGACCCTGGCGACGCGGAAAGCAGCGGCGTCCGCATCCCGGGTCGCAAACTCCTGCAACCCGTGCCAGTTAAACCGCCGGGCGCCACGACGCAACATCTATTTTTACTGTTGGCCACTCTGGTCGTGGTGCTGGTGGGGGTGGAGGATCACGGACGACCGAGGACACTGTCACTGATCAGATTTGATAAAAAACTGCAGGAGCGGCCCCGGCTGGTGCTTACCTGCCTCGTGGTACCGTGAAAAGTCGCAAAGAAAGTCAAGCTCGGCTCCAGGTTACGCAACGTCGAGCTGCTCGAGAAAGTGAGAACGCAGTGAGTCCCGCGCTGTAATACGCAGGGAGAGCAGGAAAACGCGCCGGATGCAAAGCAACGGCGATACGAACCAAGAACGAGTGAGCCTTTAGGCCGCCGTGGTCTGTCTTGCTTCTTCAAACGCCGGAAAGCGTGCTGGCGTTCATCTTTTCCACCACAGCACTGATTTCATGATATTCACGATCACGCAGTGCTAATCCTAATGCATACTGACGGTTTGAAACAAAAACGCATAGACAGACGCACCAGAGACGTCATCTCCTCCATCTGCGCTCCCACTCTGACCACCACCGCTGCTGCGCCCGTGGCGATGGAACGAAGGCACAACTGACGAGCAACGAACAGCATCAGCACACCGTAGGCGTAGACGCGCTACGGCTACGTTGATAGGCGTACCGATTCAGAACCAGAAGAAATTATTCTGTTGGCTCCACCTGGGCGGAAGACGGCGACTGCCTCGTCTGTCTGCGTCTGCCGCTACGGCTACAACAAGCAGCAGGAGCACTGTATTAAAAAAATACTTAAATATTTTGCAGTTGTTCTTTCATTGGATTCGTTTATTTGTTCATCAGGGCGTCTTTCGCTCCCGCGCCCCCTTTGCCGACGCCTTTTCCCCCCGCTAATCCGACCTTCCCGCCCCCGCAGCCCGCCGCGTTTTCTAGCAGGTGTGGGGGCATCGGCGGCGGCGGACCGCGCTCGTGGTTCCATACGCAAACGCTTCGATCTATCACCGGACGAAAGGTTCCTGTCCCCGCTTATGCTCAACTTTGGCGAGAGGTCACGAACTCAAAGAGGGCGGGGGGCAGACCAAGGCTCAAAAATTGGAGCTAGTCCTAGACGCGTTCTAGGGACATTTCCTGTCGGCCTGTCTAGCTGCTCCGGACATACTTTTTTTTCATGCAGACGACAGATTGTACGGCGGCGAGCTGTGGGTATGGCTCTCGCCTCAGACTCAAATAAGGCACCCGCGGCGCCTCAGACTCGACGGCAAACCCTAGCCAAGTACATCAACGACAGACGCTTGTTCTCAATCTCAAGGATATCATATGGGGACAGAAACACTTTTTCCCGTCATACGATCCCAGCTCCCACTGGCCACCAGCCCCGGCTCGAACAGGCTGAGGTCCAGGCCGAGCACGAACTCCTGATGGTGGTCGAAGCTCTGCACGAGTTGCATGATGCTAAGGTCCCACACTTTCACGCTCATATCGTAACTGCAGCTGGCCACCAGCCCCGGTTGGTGCGGGTGCGACTTGAGTCTGCGCACTGCGAGCTGGTGCCCGAAGAGGTTGCCGACCGGCGTGGGAAGGGTGCCGTTGCCGCCCATTTTGCGCAAATCCCAGACGCGTAGCGTTTTGTCCACGCTGCCAGTGAACAGAACGTTGTCGTCATATTTCGACCACTCGCAGGTGAGAATCTCGAACTGGTGCGCCTGGACGGAAAGCGCCGGCTGCGGCTCACGGATATCTATCAGATTGAGCAGCCCGTCGCCGCCCACGGAGGCGAAAGTGTGCGCGCGCTGCACAGCCGGAGACCAGCGGCAGCAGTAACCGACCTTGCGGTGCGCGTGGTACCTGTCAGGAACAGCCAGGGTCCGTTTCAGGGGCTTGACCGACTTTCTTCGTAGTCGTACTATGAAAAATCTAGAAGCAGCTTCTGTGAAGATAACGCCATCTCGTCCATCGTCAAGCACAAGCTTTTCCTTTTTCAACCACGACTGCCAGCGTGATTGTGCCTCGCATTTGTAGGAGCGCGAGCCGCGCGGCCCCGCCGGGGATCAAGATCTTTCATGCAATGCTCAGAAGAGTAAACGTTATAAACGAAATTCATTGATAGCTGAGTACCTCCTCACCTCTGTCCCCTTGATTGCGTCGAAGACAAGGTTTGTGGAGTCCCAGGAGGCGGTGCAAATCAGTTCCCGCAGGTTGCTGTTCCAGTCTACTCCGTACACTTCTTGCTGGTGCGGCCGCGTCGCAACCACCGGGCCCCCTGTTTTCGTCACGTCGAAGAGCTTCAGCGTGCCGTCCCCCTGCGCCGTTGCGAACACGTTTTCGCTTGCCTCGGACCACGCGGTGTCGTAGACGCCGTCCTGCGTGAGCCACTCCGCGGCCGGCAGCCATTCCCCTGTCTGCGGGTTCTTCTGAAACACCACGGCCTTCCCGTTGCCGACGATCCCATAGTACTGCGCGGCGCCGGCAAGCAGCAGGTCGTCGCGAAACGGAGAGAACTCGGTGGAGTAAATCGCAAAATTGCTGCCGGCCCAAGACATGACTGGAGGACCGGGAGCTGCCGGTGCGGGGGGAACGAGGTTCCTTCAGTAGTACCTTCCGATGAAAATAACCTCCGGATCTTCCGGAACTACTCGATGAAGATATTGAAGATGAGCCAGGGCTCACATCAACGACCAAGCCCCGCGCCGCGTCGTCATGCATCCGGATGGCGCACGACAAGATCGTGCTAAAGAAAGACCAGAAGCGCAAACCGTTACTTCATGCAACTCGTGAAAGAATTGATTTGTTGGGGCAAGCTCCACAGAATGAATGGACATACGAAGTCCAAGTCAAACCCTGCGTACAGCTGCAAGTAGTCGCAAAGTGGTTCCGTTCGCCTTCGCGAGGACGAGGAATTTATTTTGCATCCATAAAAAGAAAAAGAAAATGGAACGTATCTATAAAAACCAAGACCATAAATGAGGTTGATATCGGTATCGCGATTGAGGATGAGAAAGCTAGCAGGAGGAAAAGTTCAAGGACAAGGCCTGCCTGCAAAAGTGCCCGCACTTCATCTCGCGCGCCGGTGTGTTTCCTTTCTTACGCAGAGAACAATCGGATCTGCACGCGATGACCGCAATCTGATGCATCAAACAAAAAAAAGGAACGAGCGAGAGCAGATGTATGAAGCACCAGAACATCTCGATCTCCTCGTCTAGGACAAGAGCAATGCAGGGGGCTCGTGCTCTGCAAAAAGCTTGAAAAGCGGATTTGAATGAAAGAATAAAGTATCTTCATCAAGTAAATTGTTCGGACTCCGAGCAAGTGAAGTACAAACAACGGCATTCATCAGGCAATGTCAGGCCCAGCTGATGCTGGTACTTCTTCTTCTGGACCTCGACCTAGCGGTAGCGGTAGTACAAGAACAAGTACTAGGTAGAACTAGCAGCTTCAGCTGCATGCATGGTCGAGGACACTTTCACTTTATATCTCAAAAGACAGGGCATTTTTCAAAAGATTGGGATGGAATTGGAAAGTATCAGGTTACGAAGCAGCAATAGCAAACAAATCTTCAACCAGATCTGCAGGGATGGGGGTACCGGAGAAGAACGTGAACGACCTGTTGCTTTTTCTTTGTATGAATTATTTGTGCTTGTTCGTACGTAAGTTTCCATCGTCGCCGAGAACTCGGCGTCGCGCACAGCCTAGGATATAGGCCCTGCTGTCGGGAGGATCAGTTGTGGCCAGCCTGCAGTTTTTGAAACCTGCTGTAAGAAAGCTTTCATCACTGGGTGTTCATCTGCTGGTGTTGGCGCCGGGGCGGCGCAAACACCCTCAGAAGCACGATATTGCAGTACTTGTTGTAGCTGAAACTGAAAGTGAGGCAATCAAACTAATCATGTCTGGTGTAAGTAAGTAGAAGAAAGTAAAAGAGAACAAGTCCAAAAGCCTTCTTGTGTTCTTCGGTCGTGTGTAAGTACGTGTCGATATCGTGTAGGCTCGTTGTAAGCTCGCCCTTCATCTTCCTGGGTCTTCCTAATCATAGCGATAGCCCGACCCAACGCCAATCCCAATCACCAAAATCACTAAGAATCTTCATCTTCTCCGGACAGGACTTCTCGCGCGTACTTTGTTCCTAGTGCCGTCAGGGACACGTGATCTTCTGCCAGTTTTTGGTTCAGCTGTGCGGTCAACTCCGTGTGGTTTTTCATGAGCAGCTTCGTTATCGGGCTCACCGGCCGGCCCTTCGGCGGGCGCAGGCTCTTGACCGTCGACGCGTTCGAGGCGCTCTGTAGGGTTTCCTTTTTCCATGCCTCGAAGTCGTTTAGTTCCTGCAGCTGCGGGCGCGAGAACAGGTTCGGTGCGCCCCCGTACGCAGTCTGTGCCGCGGTAGCTCCGGGGTACTTCGACGCACCAGCAAGTAGTTGCTGTTGCTGTACTCCTGACACATCAACGGCCCCAGCGCTTGTTCCACCTCCCGCGAAAGTCGGGTCGCCGCCCCCTGGACCCAGGCTGACCATGGATACGCGCGTCGGGGTGAAGGGCACTTTGACGTACTCGACGCCCGGGGACTTTTTGCTAATGAGCGCACTCGGCCCGTCGAACAAACCGTTCTCCTTCAGATACTTGGTCGCGAAGCTGCTGTTTTTCGAGGAGTTGGCAAACCCGGACTCCAGCGGACTGCTATCGATTATTTCGTACACGCTGGCGCGCTTCTTGCGCTTCCGGTCCCGGCACGGGGTGGGCGGACGGTCCGGCCGGTGCTTCGCCGTCAAATTGCTCACAACCGAATCCACCATCGGTGCGCTACTCACTACGTTGTAGTACTGCTGGTTTAAAATTAAATTTGAACTTCCTACTTGATGTTGAACGACCCGCTTCGTAGTGATCTGCTTTGGGCCGCCGGCGGTCGGCGGAGAGGCGGGGCGGAGATGCTCCATGCCGTAAGTGTTATACATCTGCTTCTGCTTGTTCGCAGTTTGCTTGGCCTGCGCCAGCTGCATCCGAGGCTTTAAGACTTTGCTCGGATCTGGATCTGCCGTCGTATTGCCGTTTTTGCTGTTGGATGCACTCACAACCTTGCTTCCGCGTACGCGCCCCCTCGTCTGCTCCGCAAAATCTTTGTGTTGCTCGACGTCACGATCACGGCGGTCAGCTGCATCTTCGTAATTCGTTGGTGGTCGCATTGCCATTGCCGCCGCCTCTTGCTCAAGCATTGCGGTGGTCGTGCCGTCGTGGTTTTCTGCAGAAGTGGTCACGACACTGCCCGGATCGCCTCCTATATCCAGCCTCGAAGCAGCGGTCGTCGCTGTCAGGACCCGATGTATCTCCATTCTCGGTGAGGGCCCGCGGCCGTATTTGACTTCGGAACTCTTGACTTTGTCGTCGCGCTGCTGGTGCTGGGCCTCCAGGTTTGATAGTGTTTTCTCCACCTCGCCTATCTCGGCCAAAAGCGCGGTCCGCGGGTCCTTGCTCCCCATGATGGGACGATGAGTGGCAAGCTTGTGCTCTCTTCTGCTCATCGTGCTGTTCGAAGCGCCGGCGTCGGTTTTCGTGTGCGCTTTGTACGATGGGTTTCGGTAGATGTTTGCCGTTCTTGGCGTCTGCTTCACCCTCGTAGGACAAGCACCCTCCGGCTGCTCGCTATGCGACCTTTTCGTGGATTCCGGCGGTTTGTTGTCGATTTTCGGGCGCACGTGGCTGTAATCCGCCTTCTTGCTACCAAGCGCCCCAGCACCTCCCGTGTCCAGATCCCCGCCGGTGGTGGTGCTCGCGGCTGCGCTGCCGCCAGCATAGTTGTTGCCGTGACTACCGTTGTGGCCACCACTCGGGTGCTGCGCGCTGGTTGACGTGGCAGTGGTTGATGATGATGCCCCCGCGGTATGGCTCACAGAGCGCCGCATGTAGGTGTACGTGGATCCGCCGGACTGCCCCGGCGCCGCGTTCGGTATAGTGCGAGACGCGTGGAGCGTGTTGCCGGCGAGCGACTTTGTCATGCTCGACGCGGCATTTCTTTCCGCAGTCGCGCTGCTGGTCGCGCCACTACCGCTGCTATCCTTGTTTCCGTCCCCCGCCACGGCGGTGCTGGTCGTGACGGAAGTGGTGCTGTGCTCCTTGTTGGCGGGAACCCGCACGTCTGCGCTCCACCTCCGGGCCGTTTCCTGGCCCTGCGGTGCGGTCGCCGCTTCCCTATCCTTGTTGTAGCCCCCCGCGACGCTGGCGTAGCCGCCGGTCTTACCGTGGATGAGTTCTTGTGCCTTATTCACGTTGCCGGCGTAGAATGGTGGCTTCGACGGCCCGGGGGCGGTGCTGTTGCTGTTCACAGTTGTTCTACTTGCACTTATACTTCTGGTGCCGGCCCCCCCGACGGGCGTATGGTCGCTGTCGTCCGCGCTGCTTGAGGATTCGCCGTCGCGGCGCCTGTGCGTGTCGGATCCGGCATTCGTGCTCATTTCCGCATCCCCGCCACCTCCCCCCGCGGACGAGTTTTTCATCAGGTTTGCCGCTTTGATCGTCGCCCGTTCGTAGATGGACATGGTTTTCTGGAGGTTTTCTTCCCCCCTCGAGGTTGCGGAATTATCATCGCCCGCGCGGCCACGCTGTCGGTCTGCTCTGGCATTTAGGATCTCTTTCGACCTGTCTAGCATCGGCACGCGCGGGCGACCGATATGCGCGAGCGCCTGCTTCTGGTACCGCACCCAGTCCGGCTGGGCACCGACATATTTTCGCACGAAGTTCGCATAGGTCGCGGAGCGCAGCCGCGGGTCCGTCGCCGTGGTGTCCTCCACCGGCACGTAGAACACCGGTTTTTGAAGGGGCTTGCGCCACGCTCTCGATGCCAGCGAGCTTTTTTCCACCTGCCGCTTCCCCGACGCGTCGCCACTGCCGAACGAGACCGAATTCAGCGACTGCGACCGCACGGGCGCCTTCGCTAGGCTCGCGACCGAAGCGGACCGCGTCGGCTCGAAGAAACCGGCACTGACGTTCTTGTTGTCGGCGGGGGCGGTAACATTTTTAGAAGTGGTGCCGCTGCTCGTCGTAGGCCTCGAGTGCTGGTCTACTGGCGCCGCGCCGGAAGCTCCTCCTCCTGCGCCGTGTTTCCCTTTGCTGCGACTGCGCCCGTTCTCCTGATGCCGCTCCATGGCCTGTCGCTGCTGAGCGATGCGGTGCTCATCATTGTCAACGCCGTTCAAGGACTGCGACCGCTTCTTCAAGCTCGTGCCATCGGAACTGTCGCTGGAGCCTGCGCTCGTGCTAAAATCCTCGCTGTTTCGCAGTCGCGCGATGAAGTTGCTTTCGCCGCACTCTACGGAAGTAGATTTACCTCCTTCCCGCACAGTTGTATGCGACGCCCCAGCAGGCTTCACCTGCTGACTTTCGAGCTCCTCGCGCAGCGTCCGCTTTTCGTCCACGGTCATTTTCTGGAACACGCCGGGGATCTGGTCCTGGGAGTGGCTGGTATTTCCCGGGTGGAGCACGCGCACGAGGTGGAAGCGTTCTGCGAAGCCGATGGGCAGGGACTCTGTCTTCCCGATCACCAGAAAACCACCCACCCGCAGCCGTTCGATCAGACGCACGAGGTGGTGCCACAAATTCTCCTTCGTGTACAGCACCAGCGCGTAGCGACACGTGATCAAGTCAAACGGACCGTCGGGCATCTCCTTCCGGTTGTCCTGGTGAAGATCATAGAGATTGGACATCATTTGTATTTCTTGTGGGCGCGACTAAGGAGAAGGACGGAGGAGGTGGAGGCACTAGCGCTCAGCGGTGTCGCCATGCAGCCGCGGTCCACCACCACCTGCAGGAGCTCTTTCGATCAAAACAAAACGAGCCATGATCCCACGAAAAAGGATCGATACGATTACGAGGTGGCAAGCAAAAGCATGATACAAGATGTCAATTGTAGGTACCTGTTGCAGGAATTGCACGCATTTGCGCACTGGCGACTCGGTCCGGAGGCGCCTGCTGGTTGTGTTGGCTTGCGCCGAGCCTGCGCCCTCGAATTTTTCCCGGCGCGCCGCCCGGAACGCTTCGGCACAGCCCGCGACCGTGGCTGCGATCGCCTCCGCGTTTTTGTTCCTGTTCGCCCCAAAGAGTTGGTGGTCGCGGTTCACGCTTTCGATGCCCGCCCCCGGAAGTAGGTTGTACGGTTTGATGCTCAGCGGATCGAAGAAGCTCTCTTGCCACTCTTTCGGCAACACGCTCACCGAGTGGTTCTCGTACTGCCCCCGCTTGCAGGCCGCAATGACATCCGCGGAAATGTCGGTGCCCAGCACCTCCAGGTTCAGTTCTGGAAAGACTTGCTGGAACCGCTGCAGCCACATCATGCGCGTGTAGTATACCTCCTCCCCGCTACTGCAGCCGCAGCTCCACACCTGGATCGTACTGCCCGTCGCGTGAGCAGTTGAACGCGTGCTGGTCGCGTTCACCTTATTTCCCGAACTCCCGGCGTTCATCTTCTGGTGCGCTTGTACCGCATCTTTCGCCAGCGCCCAGAGCACCACGTCGGAGACGGAAATCCAGATGTCAGGGTCGCGATTGAACTGCGAGTGGTTGGACCACTGGGTCCCGACCTTGCGGGCAATCTGGGCAGTTGACTCCGCGTGATGCCCGATCGGCGGCAGCCGCGGCGAGGCAGACGTCCCCGTCGGGGGACCCTCCTTCACCTGCCGCCTCACAATAGCATGCATATCAAATATTTCACTATAACATGGAGTTAAAAGCATTAACGGCCCGGAACATTAAAAATTCATGGC
>RXOD01004289.1:0-24726 GCA_005223375.1 Amoebophrya sp. AT5.2
GTCAGCGAAGTCGGTCCGCCGGACACGCCGACGTCGGGCCGCAAGACGTCACTGTCCTCCGGCGTGTTGCTGTTTGGGAGCGCTCCATTGTTGAAGGCCACCAACATATCGTCGCTGGACTGATGAACGGTTCTCACCCCCAAGTGGTCCCCTCTGGGTACCGTCGAGCCGCCGACCGTTCCAGCTCCAGTCGCCAACGCCGCGGGCAGGGATCCATCCAGCGGAGGAGACCGAGGAACCGGTCTTGCGAACAAAAGACCCGCGCTAGCCGCCACCAGCGTGTGCGTGCTCAACTGGTCGTCTTCAGCAAACGCAACACGTTCCCCCGGAGCCGCGGAAGCAGGCTCGGAAATAGAATGGTACACGCGAAATCGGTCCATGGGCCTGTACGCCCCGGCGGCTGCCGGCAACTGCGCCCGGTTGTGAGCAGATGAGGACGAGGCTGAGGCAACTATCGATAACGAGCTTGGCAGCGCCATGCCGCGCCGTGCTAGCAGTCGGGACGCACGTGCTAGCCGGCGGGCCGACGCAGGCGGATCGGCTTGATGGGCGGCATCCACTCGTTGGTGCTCCCTCGCGAGATGAACCTCCGCCGAGGCGTCGCCATCGCTTGCCGGCAGCCCGGCCCTCATCCTCCTCAGAACAGGACGAGGTTCATCCCACTCGTCGCCTTCCACCTCTCCCTCATCTGGGGTCCCCCCTGTGGCAGGCCACAGAGAGGGAAACGCGGCTTCTGCGCTCCGTGCGCCGACTAGAGGCGGGAGCGTCAAAGGCGGGAAGATCACGTCACGTCTACTGCCCATCTCTCTGCTCCCTGCATCCATCGTTGCCAGAAGAGCGAGATGAGAGTCTGCATCTACGTCTTCAGCCCCAGAAGAGCGAGAATACCCCTCGCCCTCGCCGCGACGTCGCCCGCAATCCGCGTCCTGGACGGGATCAAGAGCTCGCTCCATTTCCTCCACTACGAACCTCTTCAGCGGTATCTCCGTCTCCAGGTGCAGCTTAGTGGCGCGCCAGAGTTTGACGGTGCCAGACGCAGTAGTAGCACTACGATCAGATGAATCTGCAGAGCTTTGTTCTTCTGGTGGCAAATGGTAGTCGTCCTTGATTCCGTGCAGCTCGAACACGACGCGCAGCCCCCACGGGTTCGTGTCCGTGGAAAAACGCCACGAAAGCACCTTGTCCCGCTCCGTGCGCTTGCTGGCCTTCCACGGGCGCTCGGAGAACAAAATCCTCCCCGCATGGTACTCCTTAAAAAACGCCCGGCGACACTGCGAAGCGAATGCAGGCGCGCCTTGCGAGGCCGCCGTGCTTTGCCAGCCCGGCGTGCTTGGCTCGGCTTGGACCTGGGGGTGTTCCCCGCGGTCAACCGCTGCCTGATCTTTCCCTGCGGCGGCCCGCGGCGATCGTGCCAGCCTCGCGGCGTCGTCCTTGCACGCTTTCAAAACCGGGACAATTTCGAACGCCCGGAGGACGGACTGCCGCGCGGGGCTATCTACTTCCGCGTCCAAATCAAACCCCGTCCACCCGTCCACGTCGGTGATTAAGCTCGGCTGCGGCTGCTCATCTCGCGCGTCGCCATTCGTCCCCGCGATCTCGTCGGGCCCTGTGAGGTCTATCAAGTCCGGACGACTGGGACTGCGCAGCAGTACACGGCTGCGACCGCTGGCACTGGCCGCGCTACGAGTAGGTCGTGAATGTGCAGAAGACGAGGACGGTGGTGGAACTACAACAAAGTCACCTCCTGGCTCGGACGTTGATTCGCGGAAACCTTGTTCTTCCTTCTTCTCGGGAAGATGATTGCTCTTGTCGTTTTCCTCTACGTCGAGGGCGACCGCAACCAGAAGCTGCACGAAGAGGTTGTGATGATGGTTGGGACCGACGTCGACAGTGGAGTCCTGTAGCGGCAACATTGGGCGGTTGCTGAGAAACCCGGCGAGGCTTTGCCCGTAGAGAAACGGCCTCGTGCGGAACAAAAGCGTCACGGTGTAGGCTTTCGGGGGGTCCTTCTCGATGCTGGTGGAGAGGCTCAGAGGAGCTTCCTTTTTCTCCGGGTCCGATACTTGGTCTGGTACCGCGGCCTGATCCTCTTCCTTGCACGAGGACGTTGCCTCGCTTGTACAACTCCGTCGCCCAGCAAGCCGTCGCAGTCCCTGTGCAAGAATTCTGCTGCAGCCAGCCGATATTGACGGCCGCAGGCAGCGCTGTAGTTGAACCTGATTTTGATGGCGCTGTTGCTCATTAGGGACCGTCTGAACATCCGCACGCACCACCTGCTGCTGTTCCTCCTCATCGTTCCCCTTTGCACTGTTCACCACGCGCTCCGTGCGCCGAAAAAGCTCCTGCAGGCTGCTTCCAAGGTGTTCTGGAAGAGCGTAGAACGGCCCCGACCGGATTCTCATTTTTGTCCCGCTCTCGCTGGATCTGGATCTCGGAGTGCGAGCGTTTGGCACATCGTTGATGTTCGTCGCGGTGTCTTCCTCCGAAGAACCGCCTTCTGCTGGAGCTGCTCCTACGTCTGCTGGTGTTGACGCTGGCAAAGCAAGCGCAGTCGGTGGACCCGTCGAATCGATAGCGCTGCAGCTTCGTCGAGGTTGGCCTCTTTTCGTCGTCCCACTTCTGGTGAACAGAGAAAAGAACAACTTTCGGAAATGCGCCCCCCAAGTTACTATCTCCTGCCGCTGCTTGGAAGCGTTTCTCTCGCCTTTGCCCCACTCGGTTTTCTGCGTCCCCGCGTCGGTTGCAACTTTGGGCGGGCCTCCTTTCGCGGTTTTTCCCGCTACCGCACCGCTCTCGCCTCCGTCTTCGTCCGTGGAAGTTGTAGTTGACGATGAATCCAATACTGCAACTGCCTCCGACCAGCCGTGCTTCTTCTTCTCCTGCCCGGCGCGACGCCGAAGTTGAGTGTAGCCCGCACTGTCTTTCTCCCCACTCCCTTCTCCCCACTCCTCTTCCCAATTCACCACAACGGACACGCTCTCGATCCGCACCCCCTGCAGTTCCGCTCCCTGCTCCCACAAGCGGTCCAGAAGATTGGCCATCAGGATGTCCCGCGGGCGCGGGATAGCGTCAACGGTCGATTGGACCGCGGACGCAGCAACATCCACTTCCTGCTGCACATCTTCGTTGGCGTTCTGCGGGTAGTACGTGGCTGCGGTCCCTTCCGCGTCGGCGCTCGACTCCGCAAGCACCAGAGCACGAACCCGGACCTTGGCGGGCAGCGCAGACCCGGCGACGCCGTAGGAGAGGCCCAGACCACAAAACGCAAACGGAACGCGCATCCTGCTTGCTTTTCGACTTCAGCTTCTTGCCGTGGCAGTAGTAGTTTTTGTTTTGGGTCAATGAAATTCAATACAATTGTAAAAATTGTACTTGGACTTAAAAGATAGAAACGTGCTTGCTGTTTCTTCCCGCTGTTTTTGAAAAAAGATCGACGCAAGTCCGCCACCATGATCAGTTTCCACAGTTGTACCTTGCTTTGCCTTTGAAAAAAAAGACGCCATGAGGACGATCCGTCAAATGCTGTGAGCGTGAAGCAAGACAACGCATAGATATACAACGCAGCAAGATTCAAGAAGCATAGACATTATACAACGCATAGATATAACGGAGCGTGAAGCAAGACAACGCAGCAAGACAACGCAAAGCAAGACAACGCAAAGCAAGACAACGGCAGGCTTGTTCTTCACAACGACCTACTCCCAGCGGAGTGGGCGCGCCGGAACGGGGCTCTTGCTTTTCCTTTTCCTTCCATTTCTCGAAAACTCGTAGGATGTGGTTGAGGATGAGTAGGCGGCTATGGCTTCTTGTTCGGGCAGGTCCGTGGGATGAGTATGGCCGCCGATATCGATTGCTGGAACACGGACGCCTCTTTTCCATCAAGATGAAGATACTAAATCGCATCACAAGGTCTATTAAGCGTGGCGAAGAATATCAATGTGGTGTATGTTCAATCAACGTGCATGAGGAAAAACATGGAAATAACACCCTTACTACAACTACTACCGAAGACCGATTTATCTTAAATTTTTCGCGAACAAATCCCTCAAGACCCCACTGCGTCCGCCCCCGCCACCCTCCTCACCGCCTCCAGTTTTCGGTGTATCTCGGCGTCTTGATCCAATTTTCGCGATTTCAGATAGTTTACGGCTCGCATGAAGCGCATCGGGTCCTTCGCCACCACTTCGCGAACCAGCTCGACCACCTCCGGCAACCCGGGCCGCCCGTTCTTCGGCCGCAATTTCAGAAAAAACACACAGGAGTGGTCGAACTTCAGCTCGGCGCACTCAGCCATCTCACGACACCACGTGGGGTCCACTTGCTGATCCTGCACCAGTCCTGTCGCGAAAAAATTGCTCACATAGTCGTCGATGGACGGAACGACCTCCGACCAGAGTCGGAGGACCGACCGCACATGCGAGCTCCAAAAGGGGGAAAGCGCCTTCTCTTGCAGTACGTGCTGGCCGCGGGGATGGCTGCTTTCTCCGGTGGAACAATCCTCGTTGTGTTCCCGATGCTGAAAAGATCCGTGTCCGTTTTCTTGGTGGTCCAGCAGAAGCGGTTTCTTCAGAAAGATGCGGTCAATTGAATCGACGTCCTTCAGGAAGAAGTTCATTTCCTTTTCCCCAGTTAGGGAGCCCCTCTTTCCAGGAGCAGTGCCACACGTTCCGCAACCGAGCTCTGCCGTGATTGTTCTCTTGAGTGCCGTCATCCGAGATATTTCATAGCCGGGCTTGAAAGGTATTGAGTCGCGTAGTGGAGAGGACGGTTTCAGGCTATGAAGCGGAATATCCCAATCTCCCCCGACGCTCGTGTTGTAGAAGTTTTTTGTCCCGAAGGTTTCTACCAGCGCCCGGTGCAATTTGAGCAAAACGGGCCGGAAAACTATTCGTCCGTCGTCTTCAGGTTCTTCAGGGGCCGCGTTTGAAGTGGAAGCTTTTCCTGGTTCTGCTCGTTCTGCGCCAACTGAGGCTGTGTGCTCTCGATAGAATGTGGTTTGGGGAAACTCAAAAACCTGGATAGGCGACGAAGGATTGCGCAGCTCGTCTGCTAGTCCGGAGATGAGCGCTGCGCAGAGGGTAATGCTTGCGCAAGTGCAATTCTTGAAATTCACCGTCCGAATTCCGTGCGCGCGAAAAAAATCAAACAGCTGACCCACCGCAGTCGCTTCTGCTCCAGATGAGTGTTCTTCCTCCAGCACGACTGATACGTTACAGATGAGTAGATCTGTGTGCCGGTTTGATTTTCCCTTCATCCGGAAGATGGCATCGAGGCGCGTCGTGAGGTCGTTCAGGGAAAGACGGGATCCCCGATTTTCGCGCTCGCCGCTATCCGCGTACTGTTCCTTGTCGTCCGCTGTTTCCTCGCTCTCAGCAGCAGCAATCCGCGGCTTCCCGGCCCCTGCACCATCATGAAGACCAAGTTGAGCTGTGAGACGGTCAGTCATCTCGCGCGTCTTGGTGTCCACAACCATGTACGGCAAGGTCGTGTTTGTGTACCGTTTCGACTCTGAAGCAGCGGTGGAACCACTGCTCGCGGTGCCCGAGCAGTCGTCAATCCAGGTCCCGTTCTCGGCCGCGCAGCTCTTTGTCTGCTTCAGCTCCCTGTCGAGCTTTTTCCAACTGTAGGGACAGACGGTCTCGAGGAGGTCGTAACAGGCCACCAACTTTCTGCGCTCGTTCGGGTCCGCCCGCTTTTCGATCAGGCCGGCTAACATTTCGATCAGGGTGAAGCCTTTCCGGTCTACCATGCGCTCCACGAGAATCGGACTCATCACCGTCCGCGAGCGGCGCACGTCGCAGAAATAGCCGTCCTGTCCCGTTTTTTCCTCCTCCGTCAATTTCGACCACCAATTATCCAACAAAATCCCCAGCATCTCCGCGTCCGCGCGGTAGCAAGCGATGCTGAAGCTGCTGTTCCCCCACACCTTTTCCTGGAAGAGCGGGTGCGCCCACTGCAGCCAGGGAGTATCTTGGTTCGTGGTGCACGTCGCGTGCTCGGTGATCAGGAAGCGCACGCACTCCACCAACCCCTTTTCGCAGCAGAAGTGGAGCAGCGTCTGCCCGTTGAAACACGGGAGGGGCATCGCGGCGAGCGTGTGGAAAAAACGCGGATTGTCCTGGTCGCCGGTCTCGAAGTACATTTTCAGCATCTCGATGAAGGAGGCGTCCTGCAGTGCGGTACGCAGAATTTCGGGGTCGTCATCTTCCGTTTCGAGGAGGAGATCGAATTTTTCGGCGATGACACCGCGGATCACGTCGAAATTGGTCGCGAAGTGTGCACTCACCACGATGGGACTCGAGATGTCGTGGATCACTCTGTGCCAGACACCGTCCTTCAGCTCCTCCAGGTCGTTCTTGCCGTGGCCGTCTACTTCGCGGCTCGGGAAGCGATTGCGAGCGTCAGAAGACGTTGAGGATGAGCTCTGCGGACCACCTTCTTCTCCAATCCGAGGCAGAAGTTGCGTGGGGGTGCGAACCGCTCCGGCAGCTTGTTTCCCCTGCTTCCCTTTTTTACCTTTCTTTCCACCGCCCTTGCTGAGTCCAAGGCGCTTGGCATTCTCGCAGCGGCGATGCGATGCGACTAACTCCTCCGGTGAAACCCAACGATAGCACAGCCAGCGGTACGGCTTGAAATTACCCTTCGATCCGTGAGCGTCTGCGGTGAGAAATTTTTGACCGCGGGCAATCGTAGCCGAGCAGAGTGCCGGGTCGCTGGCAATGTCGCGCGAAGCCGCGTGTCCATACAGGGCCTCGACGGAGTTTGTCAGATACGAACTCCCCAAAGAACAAATGCTCGCTGCATCCATTTTTTGGCGTGCTACTGGTGTGTCAGTTCACTTCTGGTGTGCTCCTCTACGACATGAATGTGAAGAACTTGGATGTGCATGTCAGCCCGATCTCATTGCGTAGTACTCGGCTATGTTCCTGATGTACAAATCGATGTTGCTGAACAAGAGTGAGAGGAGGTCCAAGCATGAATGTGGCGGAGCTTGATTCGCTACGGGTACCAGTAGCAGTACGAGTTCAAAACGTGTAGCGCGAAGACCGTGCTGAACCAGCTGGATCATCATCAATCCTCGCAATTTGCACGAATTTCACCGGAACGAGACGTCACGCGCACAGCAGGATCATGAAGACGGACAGCACGATCTGATCCGCCGATGTCACTGTGGTTAAGCAACACAACAGCAATCCAACCATTTCGGTTTCTTCAGCGAGTGTCGGGGCAAGGTGATGCATCGCGGTTACCTCCGTGTCGTGATTGCTTGCCACCTGTTCTGCAGAAGTGAAACGATCACTGTGCGTGAATTCGAAAGTCAGAAACTAGAAAAATCGCGCGCCCTGTATCGGGTTCGTTGTGAGAAGCGTGACCAAAACCTGTGTGATCATAGATTCCATTCTTCCTCGTCCAAATGAAAATATCGCAAAATGTGAAGATGCATCTCCTTCCGGATCTTCCAAAATCTATCTCCGGCGCTTCACAGCTCGTCTTCCGGCGGGTCTGCGAAGTCCTCCAGCAGTCTTATCTGCGGGTGCAGGAGCAACTTGTGCACGTTCATCATCTTCAGGTGGATTTCGTCCAGGATGATTTTGCTGTTCTTTTCGATGGCCCCGTCCCGCAGCTCGCGCAGTTCCTCCCCGATTTTGTAGACGTGCGCCTTCATCTCGTCCACGTTCACGGGCACCGGCTGTTTTTCCGCCCCGTACCCCTCCCGCACCAACGCCGACGTCGTGTGCGGCTTGGGCTGCTTCCGCCAGTAAATCCCCGCCTCGTACGCGATGAACTCGCCCCGGTCCAGGCAGCGCTCGCCCCGCTTCAGCACGTACTCATCCAGCGCGGCGATGATCACGTCCCAGGTGTCGGAGTCGAACATCTGGTTGGCGTGGAGCTTCCGCGTGTCGAGGGTCCGCGCGAGCCTGCAGCAGTGGAGCCCGTGCTTGTTCTCGACGGTGGCGGAGTAGAGCAGACGCAGGAGAGAATCGGGCTCGAGCCGGGCCTCGTTGGCGATCACCACCTTGAGAAACTTGTGCTGCTCGATCAACTGCGTGAGCGCGTCGACGGGCACGCCGGGGAGCAGGTCGTGGAAACGCTCGAAATCTATTTGTCAACCGTTTTGCATTTTGGTGCTGATGGACACGGAATGTTTACGTTTCTCGCACGTTAACGACTGCGGCTGTTTCGGTAAGTATCTCCAGATATTATACGCTTCTTTATAGAAGTGGCAATTACAGGGTTTAGGAATCTACCGTTTCAATACAGCAGTCTTCGCGGAGATGCCAAATCGTCGAAAACCCCAAATACCTTCGTCCTCCCGCTCCATTATGCTGTTCATTTTCTCGATAGCGACCCGTTCGTGGTATGGCCGGTTTCGCAGGCTTTTTTCGAATTCGTTCGGCTCGCGATCTTCCGACGATGAGCCCATTTGCCCGCTGCTCGGCGGAGTCGGCCCGAATCCAGGGCCCAAACTACTGAAGACGCCCCCCGCCGCCTGATCGCCTCCGCTCCCTTCGGAGCTCACTATTGGCCGCCCCGCGGCATCTTCTCCCATGGAGGTTTTTCCCACGACGGTACTTCCCACTCCCGTAACCGTTGTTCCGCCCCGCTGCGCCGTTCCTGGCCGCGACTCCGACGATGCGGTTCCGAGCGCGAGTGCGCGGTTCACGCCGCCCGTGATTTCGTTCCCCCTGACCCCTGCAGCAACCGAAGCTCCGTTTATTCCAGCTGCACCGCCGTTCTCCACAATCGCGGCCGGCACGCTCCGCGGGCGTATTCCCAGTTCGTCCCGGATTTCCTTCAGCCGCTTGTGGCCCTCCCGCACGAGCCCCGTGACGTCCAGCACCATCAGGTTCGGGCACCTGAGCAGGATCACCCGCAGTATGTTCGTATCGATATCTACGCAGTACGCCACGTTCAGGTAGCGCAGCCGCGACCCGTAGTTCGCGAACAGGCTCGCGGTGAGGAAGTAGGCGGAGCCGTACACGAAGTTTAACGGGTGCAGGTGCAGCGCGGTTCGGTACGCGGTGAGCAATAAAGCGGACTCGTGGATCTTGCGGTTGAAGTGCAGCGAGTGCTGTAGGTTGTGGTACCCGGCGCGCACCTGGTTGAAGGCGTAGAGCGTCGCCTCGTTCTCGTACTCCACCGGCTTGTCGGCCTCCAGCAGCGCGTTCAGCGCGTCGATCTCCCGCTGCCGCGCAGCCGCCGCCTTTCCCATCCGCGCGAGCAGCGCCGCTTTTTTTGCCGCTCGCTGCAACCGCCGGTCCTTCTTTTCTGGGGACGCCGCCGTCCCGGCCGCGGCCTCCTTCGCCTGCTGCGCCTCGTCCCTTTCCACCTCGGCGTTCAGCGAGTCCAGCTCCGCCTGCAGCGCCTCCAGCTGCTCCTGCGGGCTCGCGCCCTCCCCGCCAGCGCCCGCGCCCTCCCCAACAACATCGGCCCCCACACCATCCCCACCGCCCTCCTGCTCCGCCGGATCGTCGTCCGGCACGATTTTGTCCCCCCGCGCCTCGATCTTCACCTCAGTTTTTTTCTTGATCACGACCGGGGGCTCGTCGTACACCAGTTCGTTCTTGAAGTCCCACTTGTAGATTCGCGGCAGCAGCGCGTTGTTCATCTCCTCCAGCAGGGCCGCCATCTCCTCCGACGGCGGCCCGTCGTAGTCGTCCGGCCGGTCCAGGTCGAAGAGCTCGCGGTCCTTCAGGTCGAGCACCTTCTTGTTGAAGTCCTGCTTCACTTTCTCCAGGCGCGCCTTCTCCTCCTTCGACATATAGCCGCTGATCTCTCCCGTCTCCTCGTTCACGGCGTACGCCTTGCCGTCGATCTTCACGAACTTCTTCGGCCGCGGCTCGTCGTAGTGGAAGAGCGAGAACTTCGGGCACTTGTGGCTGATCGAGTACAGGTAGTCGCTCTCGAAGAACATCGCGAGCGACTTCTCGTCCACGGCGAGCTGGTGTTCCTCCTCGGGTACCAGGGCGAGGCCTTTCTTGGACAACTTCCCCGGCTTCCTCTTCCGCAAAATCTCCTCCTGCATGGCCTGCTTCTGCGTCTTCCACAGGCTCTTCGCCATCGGCTTCACGATGCGCGGCGGCCGCACGTGCACGATCTCGCTCGCGCCCACCCAGCCCTTCAGGTCCGCCGGCACGGGGAAGAACTCCACGCCCCACCGTTAGAGGTTGAAAAAATCCAGGTCGTGCTTCAGGTCTAGGTTTAGCCGTTAACGCTATCGGTGGATCCAGCACACAAGTGGAACCACGCACAGGAGGCCGCAGCCTTCTACACGGGGGGACGTGCGTCAGAACTCTCGATATCTTAGTCCCTGAACGGGAGAGCTACGCCAACTCTCAGCAAACCTAAAACTGGATCTAAACCTGAACTTATTCAACCCTTAACACCGGCTGTGGAGCAGCGCCTTCTCCGAGATGTTGTACAGCTCGACGTCGATCCGGGGGTGCTCGCGGAACTCGCGAAACTCGAAGCGCGGGAAGGGAATTTTCTGCAGCTCCCGCACGTCTCTCGAGCTGTACTTCGCCACCTGTGTCAGTTTCGAGAGCTTGTCGAAGTACTTCACCAGCTCGTTCAGCTTCTCCTCGCGCTCGCCCGTCTCGAACGCGCTGCCGCCGCCTTCGACGTTCAGCAGATCCGCGATCTCCAACGTGCCGTATCGCTCGTTCACCCGCACGCTACTCGCCACCGCCGCGCCCCCGTTGCCCGTCTTGAAGTCGTTCTTCTGCCTCTCGATCTCCTCGTTCTTCAACTCCAGCCGCCGCCCCGGCGATGTGCTCCGCTTCCCCGCCGCCTCCCGAAACCGCACGTCGCGCGGCTCCAGCTTATCCGAAATCATCAACCTCCGCTCCAGCTGCTCCGCCTTCGACGCCTTCACGCTCCCCCGATTCACCAAGGGCGACTGCGACCGGTCGTCGTCGGTGAGCTCCACCAAACCGTGGGCGCCGTCCTTTCCGCCCTTCTTCTTCAAAAGGCCCCCTACCCCCCCAATTTGGGGCTTCTCGCGCTTCACGATCAGCGAGACGAAGGCTCCGAAACGGGCCTTGTTGGATTTCGGCGCGCCCTGACGGATTTTCTTCTTCTCGAGCGCCTCTTTGTCGAGCACAAAGGACTTCTCGAACACGTACTGTGCCTGCGTAATGGGCGCTACGGTCAGCTGGAGGGGCAGCAGCAGGTCGTCCATTAGCAGTCTGACGAGCTGCTCGAGGTTGCAGATCGCGTCAACTTGACTTTTCGGGTGGAGCGGGGAGGCGGGCTGGAACTTGCCGTCCGCAAACAGCTGCACCTCTCGGGAGATCTGATGTCGACCGTTGCGAGTGATTTTTACGTATTTGAACGGAATTAGGATGACGAAAACCAATACGAAGAAAACCGCATTCCTAAAGACCCGAAGATTTTTTGTATCTATACCAGTCCGTTGACGATGTTTTTCCATTTCCAGTTTCCGCAGAATTCTTCCATGCATCTTCTGACGACTTGGCGGAAGTAGCTCACCTCGTTGTCGTCGTGGATCTGTTCTTCGTCCATCCGCATGAAGTTGTCCGCGCAGAAGGAAATACTTCCGTCCGCCCGCAGGGTGAACCGGTCGATCACCATGCGCTGGACCGCCAGGAACAGCCACCACCTCATGTGGTACACCTTCGTCGTGTCCTGCAGCTCGTGGCTCAGAAACGCGTTGCGCGCGCGGGTTTCCGCCTTGTATACGATCGGCATGTACTCCTCCATCTTTTTCACGTTCAGGGCCTTGTGCCGGAACAGCTCCACGCTCCCCCGGCAGTCCTTCGAGATCGGGTACAGGAACCGCTTCAGCTCCTCCGCAGACAAAGCTGGCTCGGAGCTCGCGCCGCCCGGTCCGGGTCCCGACATCAGCGTCGCGCCGGCCGCGCCCGTCGTGCCCTCGTGCTCGTCGGCCGCTGTCTGGGCGCCCCCGCCGGTACCACCCGGACCTCCCGAGGGACCACTGGGACTTTTCCCACCTTCCTCGCCTCCGGTGGTCTTCTGCTCCTCGGCCTGGGCATTCTGCTTCTTCTCGCGCTTCTCCGCCGCCGCGGCGTTCCAGATCCAGTACCGGTCGAGCAGCTCCTTGAGCGTTTCCACCGCCTCGGGGCCGTTGGGGAGCACGTGCGGCGTGCGGCGGGAGTCACCGGGGACGTACGGGTCCTCGAGGAGAAAAACGGAGGCCTGCACGCAGAGCGGGTGCCGAGAACACAACTTGGAGAAAGCATTCACACGAATTTTCGGCTTGGGATCCTCGGGGAGCGCCATCTTCGTGTAGCTATGAATGTCGCTATGCAGGTACGGACTTGGCTGCGACGGCGAAGAAAGGGGCTGTTGGTGGACATGCTTATACTTTTACGAAAACAATGAAAATGACAAATGCAAATCCAAATGGCGAGCGGATTTACAAGAATTCATTTAACGGCGCCAGTAGCGCTTCATTGGAGTGCTCTCTCTCCCCCTCGCTCTCTGCCACGAGTTTGGTCAACAATACTCAACATCGCTCGCTTAACGTCGTTGCGATGACATCACTGGGCCTGCTTCGGTCGAGGAACACGGCGAACGAAACGGAGACGAGAGCAGCAACAGAAGATAGAACAAGTAGGACAAGCTGGGCCACGCATCGGGGTGACTCACCGCACTTAAATCAATGCCATGCAACATTCAACTGTGGATGAGGCCGCGTGGTGCTTTCAAGGAAATACTGCGGATATAAATGTCTTTTCAAAAGTAAGACCGCAAAGAGCGCTGAACCATCCTTTCAAACTCGTAGCGATTGTCGCGCAGCAATTTTGCCGCGTCCTGGTTCAGCGGATCATTCGGATTCGGCTCGGAAAAAAGGTGGAGAATACCTGTAAAAATTGGGGCCTACTGTGATGCTGGCAATACGTGAGTAAAACCATGGAAAAAGACCGCCTGGAGACACAATCAAGTTCAAGAGAGGTTCCTTGACAAATCAATATCTTCAAAAATCAAAACTTATAGATACCGTAGATGACTGCTGATATGCTGAGGACGGGTTTCCACTCTTCGCGAAGGATGTTTAGGCAGACGTTCCCCTCCAAGTCGATGTTTGGGTGGAACACCTTCGTCTCGCACTTCACTTTGGGCGCCTCGTGGGGGTACCTGTGCCGAAACACTGATTGTCTCCACATGACACAACAATCGCAGTAGGACACAGCCAAAAGCACCTCCATTAGCATCGCTCCTCGCAGACTTTCAAAGTAACCAAAAATTGCGCAACAAGTACAGTGCTGGTATTGTGAACGCGAAGCGGAACTTGGCGTTTTTCCAGTAGCCCTCTTCCGGCTTGACGTCGAGCGCGAAATTCATGATGTTGTTGGGATTCAGAAACTGTATCTGGCACTGCGGTGGCATCTCGAGCTCGTCCAGCTCTTTTTGCATCCGCAGCTCTCCTGGCTGGCGTGCCGTCCCGTCGGCGTCGCCTTTATTTATTCTCCCTGTGGCCGCGCTGCCGGTCGCCCCGTCCCCACCAGATGTACCATCCGCGGCGTTACCATCAGCGGGCTTTTTCTTGCCGCGGCCGACGCCGTAAACCTTCAGCATTCTCGTTTTGCTAGAGAACAATCCATGCGGACATTATCGAGCGGAAGTTTATTCGGTAGTGATCGGGACAATTATTCGCTGATGTCTCTTTACCGGCTGTTGTCGTGTGCCTGGAAGAAGAAGGAAGGAATGGCAATGTTGGTGTGGAAGGCAGAGTGCGCACTAGATTTTGCAGGACAAAGCGTGTTATACCTACTTTTGAGCATTCGGAAACCACGTGGAACTACGACCGTCATTTGCGTTTGGAATTCGCCCCAAAGTCTGGTAAACGATCGACTACGCATCGTTGCACGCGATTCACTTTGAATTCACAGAAAGCCTGTACCGAAAGCTGGCGGAACACGGTCACGGTCGAGTTGGGCGCACGTCTCATGTGGCACACTAATCCATACTACCGCAGTGCAACTGCAACTGCAACTGCAACTGCAACTGCAACTGCAACTGCAACTGCAACTGCAACTGCAACTGCAAGCTGCGCAAGCTATCAGCGCAAATTATTTCCTCGGTGACATCCGAGGTTCGAGCTCCATGGTCAATTTTGTTTCCGCAAGTAGAAAAACTCAGGCGCCATCTCTAGGTTCACTTGTTCCGCGTCGCCCACGTTACTTCGACGTGTTTCTCCCAGAACTCCGCTCCGTTGAGCACCTCCAAGGCGGCCGTTGCCACTTCCTCGCTCGCGAAGAACAGGAAGCCGATTCCCTTTGGGTAGCCGTCGCTGTCTTTGCACAGCTTTATTCTCCGTACAACGCACCCATTCTCTGCTGCTTTCTCTCCCCCTGCTTCTGCTCCCTCCCCCGAAGTTGTGCCGTCATCGAAAAACACCTCGTTCTCGGCGCACCACTTCTTCACATCATCCTCTTTCGCTTCGAGCGGAAGAAACTTCATGAACAACTGGTGGTAGTAAACCTTCGCCTTTTTGCCGCTTCCCTTCTTCCCGCTCTTACCGAAGCCTTCGCCACCTGCTCCTGCTGTTCCGTCGTCTACCCCCTCTCCACCACCTCCGACGTTTCCAGCGTAGTATTTCTCCCTCGCAAACGCGACGCGCACCAAGCGGTTCCGCAGCATCATCGGGTTTTTCGCGTCGTCCTCGATCTCAATCGCTAATTTCTGCAGGGAGTTCAATACCTTTGCGGAGCTCTCCTCGTCGTCGAACGTCACAATCGACTTGCCGAGAAACTTGCTGCGCTCCTTCTCGACCAGGAGTTCGATTTTGTACTCGCGGCTCTCTCCCGCAGTCCCTGCCTCCACAATCGCGCGCACGTCGTCCTCCTTCGAGTCGAAGGGAAGGCCCTGAAAAAACAGCTTCCGCCGGTCCTCGCTCCCGAACGCTTCGTCGGTGTTTGTGTTTCCGGCTTGTGTGGCCGCTGCATCTCCGCCCTTGCCACCGCTACTTTTCCCCTTTGTTCCTTTGCCGCCCTTCAAGTCGCCGGATTTCTTCTCCGCGGCGAGGCAGGCGTCTTTGTCCTTCGCGAGGCAGACGCGCAGCGACCGGCTGTTCCACGGCGCGTTGTCGAAATCCTCCACGCACTTCGCCGCGCCGTCCTCGCTCTTGAACGTGACGAAGCCCAACCCCGCCTTGCCATACAGTTTCACGCGCTCGATCTCACCGGCCGCGGCGAAAAACGCGGACACGTCGTCGCTGTCCGCTTCGTACGGCAAAAACCGAACAAACACCTCCCGCGCGGACTTGTCCTGCTTGCCCTTCCCCTTGACGCTCTCCTTCCCGCCTGCCCCTTGTTTTCCACCTTTGCCCTTGCCCAGCCCCTTCGCGGCCGCTACCCCCGCGGCGTCCGCGGGGTTGGTCGCGTACCAGAAGACCTCGCCGGACTCGGGGTCCACAAGAGACACCTCGATGTAACGCTTCCCGAAAACCTTGTGCTGCAGGGAGTCAGTCAACAGCCGCTTCAGCTCGTCACACTCCTCGCCATCGGCAACCGCCGGCGCCGCTGGCACAAAATTGTACACCCAAGCCTCGCCCTTGCAGGGCTCCGCCGCATCCTCCGCGAGCTCCCACTTTGGTGTGCTTCCGATCCAGACGTCGGTTTCAGGGGCGGACAGCTTCGGCAGATCGGGAGCGTGCTCGTGCAGAAAGGCCGAAATCTCCTCCGCCGTCGCGGTAAATGGCAACCCAAACAAGCGGAGCGCTACCTGTCGTCCCTGGCCTTTGCTCGCGCTAGCTGTTTCAGATTGCCTTCCCGTGGACGTGTTGCCCTCCCCTTTGGTGCGTTCTTCAATTTGCAGGGTCCCGTCCTCTCCATTTGCTTCCTGCGTTTCCACCTTCCGTCGCTTCGCCGCTGGCTCCCCGGCGATAGTTGCGGGGGCTGCTGCAGCGGCCGCACCGGCCTCATTTTCATCACCCCCCTCGGCGAGCCAGCTGACCTCGATGAAGCGTTCCTCCATGTGCTTGCGATGCAGAGCGGAAAGTATGTTCTGTCTTCGCTCCGCATCCGCTTCCGTCGAACCGACATTCAGGTCGACCCAAGCCTCGCCACGCTTCGGCTGGTTCTTCTTCGGCTTCTTGCTGCCGAGCTGCACCTTGAGCACTTCGACATCGCAAACAGAGCTTTCCGTCGCCAGGTTGCTTTTCACGAACTCGCGCACGCTGTCGTCGGTGGCCTTGAAAGGCAGCCCGAACAGCCGCAGGCGGGCTTGCGGAACAGACATTTTTGGGTTGGAGGTTGAGGTATTGTGGTTGTAGTGTCCTTCGACTCTTCTTCGCGATTTTTTTGTGTGTCTGCGTGCGGTTTACCTTCCTGGAGGTACTATTTGCGAGTGTTTCTTCCATGAGCGAAAATATCGCGACCCACCCAGCTGATGTTTGCATCATGGATCACTCGATCTCGAACCAGATTGGCTGGTACAGCGACTGATCCGTTTTCATCCAAGTGGCCTTCGGGGGTGGATCTCATGATCGAGGGACGAAGATCGTTTATCACGTGCGGATCGATTGCATTGTCTCGAACCACGTGCATTTTTCTGAACGCAACCCGAAGCGGCATGCAGGAAGACGAGGACATATTTCCAACATTTCCATCAACGCCGCGGGACCGCGTTAATGTACGCTCTCGCTGGGTAAGCTTTGGCCTTTGTTTTGTTGCTTCAATCTCAAAATTTATTTGCAGCGAGATTTACAACAAGACTTTTTTTCACGTGGTGCGGCGGTCCTCTGAAGCCCGTTTGCTCAGACCTTGGCGCTGTCGCCTCAGGGCTGGTAATCGGCAACGAAGGCCTTTTATGCACGAAGGACGCTAATAGAGGGGCATACGCAGCGTTTATACAATAATGTTATATATATATTTAAATTTTCCGCGCAGGGTGACACTTGTTCCCAACCGCCTGAAGAGTACTACTCCCGCAGCTCAAAGAACAGTTCTACGTGCGTGTACGACTATTCCTTCATGACACCACGCACAACCGTGTCACAAGTAATCTTTCCCCTCCTCAGGCGCGGCCGCGTCTTCATCACCGCCACTCACAGCGCCTCCCGTCCGTTCCTCAAGCGTCTTTTCCACCGCCTGCGGCCTTGATGGTGGTGTGCTACTTCTACCAGCCAAGTTCCTGCGATGCCCCTCATGGCCGACGATGGAGTCACTGACATCGTCGCTTAGTTCGCCCTCCATCTTGTGGTAGTCGCAGCGACTATCCGTCACTCGCCACACCCAGTGATAGCAGTCCGTATCGCCCGCGCTGTTGTTAAGAAAGTTGTGGAAGTTTTTATCAGTAGATTGATACATCGGAATGTAGACGAGCTTGGGACCAGTAAAACTTCAACGTCATAGCTTCATAGCTTCGTTTCATTTTACCATCCCTGCCTGCAGTCCTCCATCTCCCGCATGTTTGAGACCTCCGTCCGGTAGTCTCCGTAGAGCCACGCGCCGCGCTGGAAGGGAACGAAGGTCGCGTTCGTCGCATCGATCCAAGCCATGGTGGTCTCTTTCAGCTCGCGAAACACCCTCAAGTCCTCGTTTATGATCTGGTAGCGCGGGTGTTCCGTAGTCGTGGTCGTCGCGGTAGTTGTGGCAGCAACCAGCGACACCTCCTTGACGAGAGTCTGGGCCGACGCGAGAAGCAACAAAGACCGATATCGCGAAAGGCGAGCCGAGGAACCGCGACTCACCGCTACACGTCGTGACGAAGAAGACGAGCAACTCGGAGTAGGACGTGAATCCATTGCGACCAATTCCTCCGCGACAAAATCTTGAAGTAAACAAACGTAGCAGGGGTGTATTGGCACACGGGGTCAGAGCTGCTTGAAATCCACGTTCAGGTCACAGTTACAGATTCAGAGATGGTTTTCTAGACATTTTCCTGGCGAAGAGCCACAGTTCTTGTGAAGCAAAAGTTTCTGCACAGACGCTTACTTCTCTTCGCTCCCGTCGCAAGACACCCAGTATCCCCTCAAACGCCCGCTTCGGTCTCCCCGACGTTATCTTTGAAGTCATTATGGCTCGCATCTGCATGGTTGTCGTCTGCGGGTCGTACTAGTAGTAGAATCTTGTTCTTGTCTTGAGGAGTCTTTGCTTCGGTAGTGTTTGGTTGTTTTCTCTTCGTTTGGTCTTTATTTATGTTTTCTTCATCAGAGTTCGGCAGTAATGGTGATTGTGTCATGCAGAAATAGTGGGTTGGCGAGGCCAGGTGGTGCAGATTCCGACCTCTGCGTCCGAGCTATCTCGGTAACAGCGGTAAGCGTTGTACGGCTGGTTTATACACAGGTTAGTACTACTTTTGTGCATGCCCCGTTTTTTCCTATCTACAGCGCTCGCCCGATGGACGAAGAAGAATCTTCCCGGTCCGCCTCCCGGTTCACATTTTCAAACCGCTAGCACCGCGGCCTTGCTTTCCACCAAATAGCTATAAAAACAGAGTGGTTAGGTATAGTGGTGCAAGTCTGTCGAAGATTCGTTCTCCTGGAAAAACCGATCGATACAGTGACAACTCTTCATCCTCTGCTAGCTACCTTTTTGCAACTAGAACGCGAAGTATCGTCAGAAGTGACACACCGGCTATATTTTTTCCATCATGTTCATTGCAGAAGTCCCCGATTCAACTCCGGGTCTTTGCCGGTAGTTCCTATAGATAAATACATGGGTGCTGTGTGGTCCGACCTTAAGAAAATTCGAACTCCCGTCAGCGCCGTAAAAAATCCGATCTTCCACCACATGTCATGCTCCTCTACTTCCTCGCCCCCGATCCTCCCGCGGTGACCTCACAGCTCCGCTTTCTTGGAGGCAAGCGCCAGGTACCGCTTCGCATGACCTGGTGTTTTTTTTTTTAAATCTCCATGCGCAAGTACTCACTTAAGCAACGACTTCGTCATCACGCTGACGGTCACGACGCAGCAAGACTTCTAGAAGATTCGAGGAATGGATCATACCGACGATCATGTGGTCGACATCCGCGTTGTGCCCGCCCCCGTTCACTTTCAGGTCGCAGCGGCCATTGTCCAGGTAGAACACCCAGTGGTAGCATTCCGAGTTCGCTTCGCTGTAGGTGTTTTTACCGACTTTTGATGCTACGCTACACTACAACAGGGAGATTATGACCATTCGATGGTCGTGCTCGTGAAGCTGAAGCCAATCATCAAGAATCTCGAGTTTATTGATGATTGTAGATGTAGCTGTAGGTTTACCCAGCTAGTAGTACCAGTGGTCCGCGCAGCCGTGTGCCGTGAGGTGGTCCTCGTGAATGATTCCGTGCGCCAGATCGCCGTAAAGCCAGCTGCCGACCATCCAGTGGTGCCCCGACGCCTTCATCTTCTGGTTCTCCTCCACCTTCTCGCGCAACAACCGTCGCAACTGTCAATATGGGTCCGATTCGAGGTCACCCAAACAAAGCAAGAGCTACGAAAAACTCAAACTCAAACTCTTGAGCTGGAGATATTAGAGCTGGATGCGTGCAAGTAAGTACCGTCGTCTTTTCCTGTTCCACGGTTGCATGGGCCAGTTGGTCCATGATTTTCACTTCCTCTTTCACCGGCTCCGGCTCTGCCGCTGGTGGCGGTGGTGGTGGTGGCGGCGGCGGCGGCGGCGGCACCTCCTCCTTCACGACGGGTTCGGGCTCTGGATCGGGCGCCGGGGGCTCCTCCTCGACGACGGGCACTTCCTCCTCCTCCGGAGGCGGAGGCGGCGGTGCGTCATCGTCCTCCTCCGCGCGCACCAGGTGACTTGCAAGCTGGTACGACGCCACACTCAAATAGAGCAGCCGAGAAAAACCCGGCATTTTGTCCGAGTCTCAGCGGCCTCTTGTTTCCAGCAGTTGCTTTTATCAGTTTTCAGTAGTCGTTGACAATCTGCTACTTGGCTCTGCCACGGTGTTCTTCGCGGAAAATGGCTCGCTGTTCAGTTGGTGTGACAGACTCCTTCGAACTCGATGGAGGAAGACGGGAATGGCTACTAGGTTTTGAATCTGGTGCGTGTGCGTTGCGAGGAAAATACGATGGGACACGAACGCGGTTTGTCCCGACGTCCAAACCCGAGCGGGGTTGAAAATCAAACTTTCATGTACAGAGTACTGTCTGAAACTTGTTGGCTACAGTTGTTCAACCCAATGTAGATGGATGGGGGGCAAATGTCGCTACCAGCTGCCGACCTGTACCTGCAGACGAGAGAGTCTTACATCTATCCGGGGATAGTCACTTATGAAAAGGAGTGCGAAGAGGAAGTAATTTATCCTTCGCAAGCAACCACGCGCCACTTTGCATTAGACCCTCTGCAGATGAAATATCTACCGCTCTCGCTCCTCGCTCAAGGAAATGGACCGGACAATGAGCTAAAACAACTTTTCCCACAAGTACAGTACGAGTACAGAGACGGACATCCTGGTACCGAAGCGAACACTTTTAAAGCGGACTCACGTTCAACCTCATGGTCACCTTCATCCAACACCACCTTCATGCCGTATCACAAATTTTCGCTGATGGAGTAGCCTTCTCCTTCTGCTTCGTCGTAATTGTAGCCGCTGCCGGTGGAGCACAAAATGTTCTCCAGCACGTTCTTGGCTTCGCTAGATATATCCTGGTGTTGTTCTTTTTCCAGGTAGTTCTTTTTGTACAGTTGCGCGAGGTTGAATCGCATCCAGTGCATCTTGTTCGTACCTTGGGCTGCACCTTCTTCGGCAAAAAAGCGGCAGAGCACCACCTCCATCGTGCTGGTACGGAGACGCCTCTCAGCACCGCCTGAGCTCTCCAGCACCAACAGCGCCGTCACTGCCTGCAACGCCGCGATGGTGTTGAAGTCGCGGATGTTTTCTTCTACGAAGTCCCCGAGCCTCGCCAACAGCTCGACAGCTGCAAAATCCGTTGTCGTTCCACCTTCGTCGACTGCTTCCCCCCGCCGTCCCGCAGACGAGCGGCGGCTCATCGCGTCTAGAATCTGCGCCACAGACTGTGGGTCCCATTTTTCCCCAACATCGATCTTCGCGAACGTGGCAAACAAGTTTTCGAAAAAGTCCGCGCTTCCGGACCGCAACCGCGCGTACGCCCAGGCCAGGTTTGCGATCTCTTTGCTCCCCAGCCGACTCCCCCCCTCTAGTGCAGCCGACACGCGGGCCTCTACGGCGTTCAGGAAGCCCGCGTGGTAGACGTCAAACCGCGCGAGTGCGTGCGAAGCTTGCACAAGGTTCACGAGCGTGCTGTTCCGGAGGATGGAGGCTTCCCCGGCGATCAGCTCCGCGAGCACCTGCATCAGTTTGAAGTTCTCGATGTTCAGCTTTGCGTAGGCGTTCATCGTCAACGATAACACCGAAGGTCGGTGCGCCAGGGAATCCACAGAGGCGAGCAAAATCTGGTTCGAGATGTGGTCGAAGAGCGGCTGGAGGTGCTGGTGCCGAAGATCGCCCGCTGGTGTTCCGGGTGACGGTGAAGAAGACCTCGTGGCACTCGCACGAACCGAGAATTGCGAAGAGGAGTAGTACTGCGCGAAGGAGTTGAGCAGGATCCCGGCCGATTCCACCGGAATGGACCGCGGTTCGTCCGCTGCGCACCCTTCTCCCCGCGCGAGAATCGCCTCCGCGCTCCGGGTCATCAGCTGACCCACGATCTTTTCCACTCGCTCGCTTGCGTTTTCCGACGACGAAAGTAGGGGGCACAGTCTCGATAGCGCGTACACGAGCACGGACAGGTCCGTGACCGACATTCCCGAAAAGTTTAGCTTCCGGCCCATCACGGTCAATAGGTGCCGGTCGACTTCCACGCCCGCTCGCACGGCGGCATTGAGGACGTTGCAGAGTGCGTAGTCTGGGTAGGCGTCGCAGTGCCGGAACGCGGAAGTGAAAAAGTCCCGCGCAATGAAGTCCCCACCACTACCACCCACGCCTCCAACCCGCGCGAGGAGAGAACATACGCGCTGTACTTCGTGGGGGCTCAGCTCCCGGAACCGCTTCACGAGCGCGTCAAGCAGCTGCTGTCGCGCGATGCCGTTGTGGCGCATACGGGATGTGTCTTGCGGTCCTCCATTGGTTCTCGGTGTCCTCGTCCTACTGTCAGCTTCATTCGCTTGCTCCCTGTGATACACGCGCTTGCTCCCCGTAGACGAGGAGGCCATCTCGCCCAACCTTCGCAGCGCTTCCCGCAACGTGGGGAGTGGCGGCTGGAAGGTCCGATCTGGGTGTGGCGATGGGCAAACTGGAATAGCCGCAGCCGTACCTCCCCGTACGGCTCGCGCAACGGGCGCTGAGCGCGATGCCAAGGCGGCCATTTCTTAAACGGAACGATCCTTACATCCTCTAAGCATACGAAAATTCAGCAGTTTTTTATGTTTACTCACGAACGCACATGCCACGGCCGCCTGCAATCAGTAGCAATTTTTGAAAACCATATTCCGCGGATCCTGCCTCCAGACGTTCCCCCGATACAGGTCAACAGTTTTTCACGTTCGAACACTGTGCACTGGGCTTGAATCCGTCAATCGTTTCTTTGACTTTTTTGTGCTTCTCGTCATTGGGTTTCTGTGCCGTGATCGTAAGCCGGCTAAGTTCCGCTATCCCATGAGGAGTCATCTTCCTGCCCGTGCTCTCGGATTGATCGGCTTCGGCTTCAGAATAAGCTTTGCAAGAGCCTGTCTGCGAATGTGCCACGACAAGAGCGTGTGAATAGGAGTAGCGAAGTAGAAATTTATTTTTGCTCCTCCTCATCATGGCCCGAGCAGCATGACGAGCGGGCGCAGCACGAACTTCGCGGCCCACGACGCTTGCGCTCCCGGCCGAATCCAGCCCAGCCCATCCGCGGGGTTGTGGGCCCACGGCTCCACGTCCCCCTGACTTGCCAGGAAGACGAGGTTCACGAAGCCGTTCCACAGCACGAAGAGGCCAAGCATCCACGCGCCCAGCCACAGGCTCCAGTGGAACAGCCAGCTCACGTCGTCCACCGCCAAATCGCAGTCGGCCTCGGCGAAAAAGTAACCCTCCACGGCGTCGCTGCCCCAACTGCACTCCTGCTCGCACTTTTTCGTCTCCTGGAACGGCTCGTTGCACTGCTGGGTCAAAAGCGTCTTCACGTTCTGCTCGACTTCCTGAACGGCGAACAGGCTGCGGCGGGGTCCTGCTGTGCGCCGCCCAGGGAGGTACGACAAACTTGTTTTTTCCCCGGATTTACTCGCAGCGTCCTCGCGGAGCAGTTCACCCGAAGCTTTTTTAGCGGACTTTCGGGAGTGCGGGTCACGTTGATCCTCCTCTGCTGCTGCCGGCAGATTTCGCCGTCGGCCGGCGTCTGCTGTTGCCGCGTCTGCAGCGGCCGCGCCGGCGGACACATCGATTAGATCCACTGCCGTGCACGCCGACAGCCATATGTTTAGGATGTCCAGCCGCACGACCCCCACCAGGTCGTAGGGGCACAGGCAGGCGAGCACCGCCATGTCGACACTCCAAAAACAGAACTTGGCACCGGGCGCGCAGTACCAGTCCACACCCAGCCCATCGTAGTAGCCCTCTTTGATTAGAGAGAGAAAAGAAAGCATTTCCGGTTTCCTGTCTGGGCCAATGCGGGGCGTCGTGGTCTACGTCACGAAATACGGGGCAGAATACAAGGGACACACGAAACCCGACACCGAGATCCAGCACGCAAAACGTTCGTCGCAACGAACTGAACCTGAGACCGCGCGTCAAGAATCAAAGCACGTCGCACCTTCCCTTTCTGCCGGTAGAATTATTCGGACACGACAACAAGACGAATACACGTAAAATACGACACCGCATCAACGCGATCGAATGGAGCCCGGCTCTACAATCGACCAGATATCGATATAGCCAGCTAGGGACCACCAGCGCTCCCTCGGATCTTCTGGTGACCAATTCAAATGGGGAAATGCGAATGGCCGTTATTCCTTCCCCGCCTTAAGTCGAACAGCGTTTTGTCCAGCAGGCGGAAGTCGTACACCGAGGTGGAGCGCCGCACGTCCATGGACAGCACGGCGTTGCGGATGCAGACCGACGACGAGATCAAACGCACGTCGGCCGCCCCCGAGAAGGGCTTGAACACCTCCGGGTCGTAGCATTCCGCGGGGTCCACCAGCGACTCCGGCTCGATGTACCCCAGCTGCGCCAGCTGTGCGGAACCAACGCTCGCGCCCTGCGCCGCCGCCGCCTGCCCCTCCAGCATGTCGAACACGGTGTGCGTGTAGTAGTACTTGCAGTTCAGCACGCGGTACAACGCGCACTTGCTGTTGTCCACCATGCAGAGGTGCGTTTTCCGCAGCGAGCCGCGGCAGTACAGGTGCCGCGTTTCGAAGGTGTGCGGAGAGGACACGCCGCCGAGGAAGAGGTGCAGAAAGTCAAACTCGTACGCCAGCGGCGGCCCCCCGCCAAGGTAGGTAGCCTGCAGCAGGAGGAAGAGCAAAAGCAGCTCCACGAGCGAGACCACGCGGAACAGGCCCCCGCCCTGCTTCGCGTTGAAGCTGTGGCAGGTCTCTACACAGGCCTCGCCCCAGTGCCGGTACTGCGACACCATGATCCGCTCGCGCGGCATGTCGCCGAAGTGCCGGAACGCCTTCACGAGGCAGAAGCTCAGCGCGCTCTTCACCACCGCGACGATATGAAGGGACCAGGGCTGGTAACAGAGCAGGTGGGAAGTCGTGCTAGCTAGAAAGGTAGATCTAGTGATAGTGGGTCCCCTAGCGATGGCGAGTGCCTTAGCGATGGCGACTGCCGACTAAGGCGCTCGGAAGTCTACCC
>RXOD01004290.1:0-24723 GCA_005223375.1 Amoebophrya sp. AT5.2
TCGTATCGTTGTCACTCTCGCTCATGCATGTCTTTTACCTCCTCTTTCCAATGGTAAGTCTGAGCTGGATGATTGGCTTGCCATGATTCCCGCCCAGTCTACCTATGGAGAGAAGCTCTCGGCAGGGACGGCAGGTTTTTCGAGTGTCACCTGGGTGCGGGCGTTGCTCCCCCAGTGTGCCTTGATTGTGGTTTTTGTGATCATCTGGTCACATTAACTGATGAGATATAGCGCGTTTGTGACTTCGGAGAGTGCGGTGTATGACAAACTTCTCATCTGAGAAGGCCCTCCATCTGCTATATCTCAGGATACGGCGGATGTAAAACTTCCTCGACGTTCGACCCGTCTCGACTCTCGATCATCGTTTTCGCTTCGATTCTCATGTACCTCGATCACACTTTCTTTGTGAGCGTACAATCGGATGCCACGGCGTCTGCCACCTCGTGCATGCAAGCACGAAGGGGAAAAAGGTCAGTAGCACTGCCGTCGCGAGGGCAGAAGCTTATCGCTCGCTGGTTGTCGACTTATCAGAGTGTTCCTCGAACGCCTCAAAAGCGCCAGATGTACTTGGCACATATGCACAGCACGTCAAAAATACAAGCAGTTTCTCCATCCAAAGCAATCACAGTGAAGGTTTTTTCTGTTGATGTTTTTTCAGGATGCCGATGTGGCAAAACAGGATTGAGAATGTCCCACTCGAATGGGTCGCAGATGAGAAAAACGCCAATTTTACCTTCAAACAGAATTTCCAAGAGCAAAGGCTGGGCCAGCCCGCCCCTACTACTGTAAAAAGAGAAATCAAAACTGGTGTTTGTAAGTTCTCAGCGCCGAAGGGAATGGAGAACAATACGACTGCTTTTCAAAGAAACGATCAGCAGTACTTTCCAAACCAAATTCCTGAGATCATCAACGAGCAAAATGACAACTTCCACAAGCACTTATTCTTCGCAGGAGAACTTGCATTCGCTGCACGCCCCAGCTTCAAATAGATGCACCCCTGCTCTCTCTTCAGTAACACGCAGCACGTGAAGAAGTAGGTACAGCACACCCAAAGCAATATGCAGAAAGACCAACTATCGCTTCGAAAGTTAGATCGCAGCACGCTCCTGGGCTACATCGGCGATCGTATTCGCCTGGCTCGGCACAACAACTCCTCCCGCAAGTTCCAGGAGTCGATGGATATCATGGTAGAAGTCCAGAAAGCCATGGATATCTTCTTCCAGCACCAGGAAAGCCAAGAGCTCGAAGGGCCCGATGCCTTAGGCTCCCCCCTCATCACGGGCTCCGCTGGAAACGCCATCTGGAAGTACTTGTTTTCTATTACAAATTCAACTTCCGACTTCCGCGAGTTTCTCTTCATGTTGTGCATGTGCAGATGACTACACCACTCAAAAAATTCCCCACCAGGGATGAAATCGCGGCTACCTCGGTGATGGCTGTGGAGAACAACATGTGCCTCATGAAGATCGCGGGCAAACTGGGCATCGACAAAGAGGCCTGCAAAGCCCCCATGCCCTCATGCATCGACAAGAAGGCCTTGGGAGCGGTGTTGTACGTGAGTGCGAAAAAGCTGTGGAACGAGCAGTCGCAATCGACGACAGATAAGTGCGAACATTTCAAAGAACGGATGAAAACTTGCGAGGAGCAGAAGCATGGAGGAGAAACCCCAGCTAGCAGCAGCGCAAGGCCCCTCCTGCACTTCAGTGACGATGAAGAAGAAGACAGCATCTGGAAGAGTGTCCGAGGCTCCCCGTCCACGACGGAGAGAAAATGCCCCTACGCCGATGATGATGAGGACTACGGCGACGAGATCGGAGACCCGCATGGGGCGGCCCGATACCACATGAAGTAGGCTATCGTCTCCCTCAAACTATCACGAAAATTGCCCCTAATGAATCTTGTGGCGTGACCACAATTCTGAACTCCACGTGCAAAGTAGCACGGGAGAAGTGGTGCTTACGAAGAAGAAGTACCCAGGGAGCATTAACACACAGCTGCGCAGCTCTCAGTGCCTCTCTCGAGCACAGTTGCCCCCTTCTGTCGCGGGTATGATGCTGAGCACGAATATGTCCAGTTTTGCTTCTTGTCCAATCTCTTTTTTTTTACGTTTCTTTCGGGTAGAGAGAATCGGCGACAAAAACGAGTAACAAGGTTTTCCTTCGACTTCGGGATAAGGAGCGTACTGTAAGGCACTCATCACCTCATCAACACAGCTGTAAACTCAATACGCATGTCTCTCCGAATCTTACCAATCAATCTTAAAAATCCGGTTGCAGCAGCAGAAATCGAGCGATAGGGCTGTCCCCCTTTAGCTTTCCCCTACAAACAAGAAGTAAATCTCTTTGCTCTAGTTGCTATAACTACAGCACAGCAGTACTACAAAATGTCAAAAGCCAACGACTCTGTTATTATGAAGGATTATGACTCCGATGTCGAAGGAGAAGTCGAAATCGACGCGGTCCGCGCTGAGATGGCCGCCGAAGCGGCCAAAACCCCTCCGAAACAAGAAGAAAAACTGCACCAAGAAAAGCAGTGGGAGGGGACCTTCCAAAACATCGAGGACATCGAGCTAAGCCTCCTCCGCTCCCCGCAGGCGGGGCCGAAACGCGGAAGCAAGACTTCCGCTCTCCTGGCGGAACCGGGTCGGATGAACAGCAACCACGCGAAAGCACCGTCAAAGTACAGCGTGGCCCGCGTCGAGCTGGTCGAGGAGGAGCTCGAGCGTCAGCTCTTCGGCGGCGACGAAGATGAGGTGTTAGGCGGTGGAAACCTGCCCATGCGCCAAGTCCCCCCCAAAAACTACGACGCACCGAGCGCGATGGGCTCGTGGTTCATGCGCGGAGAGATAAACATCTCGGAGCTGGCGATGTTCGACGACACGCCGATCGCATCCATCCGCGCGGAGGCGCAGCGGAAACTGGACGAGGTGTTGCCGAAAATGGACCGAATCTACGCTACCATGGCGCAGAAGACCACACTCAGCTGCAAACTGTTCCACCCCACCGAGTTATTCTTCTCCGAATTCGAGCAGAAGTTGGAGATGGGTGATTCGGAAGACGAGGAAAAGCTGAAAGCCAAACAAAGCGCATCGGCTATTGCGCTGCACGTGCTGTGCTTGTGTGCGCGCTATGCATACGCAGGTGGAGAAGCGCTGGCAGAGAAGGAATGCGAAAACATCAAAACAGTCATTCTCTCTCTCGATCCTGCCGGTGTCGATTTCGTGATCAGTTGCAGACAGGTCCTCACTTACGTGCTCTCCTACGCGCCGATGCGGGACCACCGCTTCGAGCTGCACCCTTTGGCCAAGGTGCTCTTCTCCGGGGAGCAGTGCCTTTCCTTTATGGAAACGGCACAATTGGTCTTCACCTATTTGAGATGTGTCGCAGTCATCTCGCTCGACGAAGACCTGAAGGACTCCGAAACAATCGTAAGGAAGTTATCATCCTTCGACAACATGTTTGATTTCTTCAGACCGCAGTGCGCAACCTTCTTTTTCAACGCGCCCTTCACGAAAGAGGACATGAAGAGCAGCTGCGACAAAACAGAGGGCAGATGGGCAAAACTCTTCGGGAAAGATGGCTGCCAGACGAAGGTAGCACAATGGACGAACGCCCTCAAAAAATTCGACTTCCTGAAGGCGGCCAGAAAAGAGCACCCGGAACAGTTTGCCATCGCCGATCAGCAGCAAGAGGCGCAGCGCCAGCGGCCGAAGTCGCAGGAAAGACGCTCGCAAAGATCTGAACAGCACGACGACGTCGTTGAGTTGAACTCGAATGGAGACAGGCTGTGGGAAGAACAATACGAGCGTGCTGAGCGCGCCGAGCAGGAGCGAGGCGCCGCCCCCATGGAAGGCATCGAAGAGGCACAGCAGCTAGCGTCAATCGACCCGGTCCACGACCAAGTGCTCCACGAGTTCAAAGAGCAGCTGCACTGGGATCACCCCGGCGAGGAATTCTCAGTACAAGAAGGAGAAAACAACAGCATCCACGTCTTCCCCAAGCATGAAGGCAGGCGGAGGTACTCCGCCGCCCTCGTCAACAACCGCCTCTCAGCCGAGCTCAGACGCAGGGATAGCGAATCCGAAAAGCGCAAGGCAGATGAGCAGGTAGCCCGCTGCCTCGCGCTGGGCGAGGATCATCCGACAGAGGGTCGCCAACCGCAGCAACGCCAGGTGAAATTCAACGAAGAAGCAGCAGCAGTCAGCAACTACAGCTTTCTACTCCCCGCGCGCCTCGCGGGTAAGAACTACCATCAGCAGGCGTTGTTAATGGCAGGCAAAGGAGCCCCGCCCCCGAAAGGGCCGGTGCAGCCGGATCTCCAGAAGCCAGCAATCCGCGGACGAAAAGCGGTGCCAGTGACTATGGAGCACCAGATGCAGAGACTGCTCATGGGCGGTTTTGATCCGCAGTGTGCTGCTAAGAACCACAGCGCGCACCCACTAGAATACGATCCTAGTGTGGTGAGTTCGTACGAGCTGCGAGAACCGGTGCCTGGGGAAACTTCGCGCGTCTGCCGCCCAAAGAGACCCAACCAAGGGCCCTTCTCCAACCACCACCACCTCATCGCCGATCGCGGCCTCAACGAAATGCTCGTGCATGATGGCGCAAAAATGAACCTAGCAGGACCGCTGCTAGGAGGCAAAGAGGCCCCGTGGCCCTTCAACCAAGAAGGCCAAAGCAAAACCGAGAATAACAATCGCAGCCGAGCCGTGTCGTCGAGGGACAAAAATCCGGGCAAAGGGGGTGCCTCGTTCCAGTTCCACAACAAGCACAAGCCTACTCCAGCTGAGCAGCAGGTCCACACTAAAGCTGCAGACCTGGCAGGAGAAGCACCGGATCACGAGATCAGGCGTGGAGGAAAAGAAGAGCAGGATTACTACAACGAGTACTTCCAAAATCGCCGAAACTACAATGATGAAGAGTGGGCGGACCCGCATGGGAATGACTGGCACCAGGATCGAAAGGGAGCCGGGCACCGCGGCAGGAAGGTCGAGGAGAACCTCGATCCGAACTACAGCACCATCAACAATTACAACGTCGATCGCCGCCAGCCGCGAAAAAGCCAGGCAGGAGCCGATAGGAACCACCGCCGCAGTGGTACACAGGGCTGTGTAAAAACTGCCGCCGACGAAGAGCAGGAACGAGCAGAGAGGCTCAACTCCGCAGCGGATAGGCTGCAAAGAGCTCGCGAGGAAAGAGAAATCATCGAAGAAACCGAGCGGGAAGAAGCAAGACTACGCGAAGCCCGGCGCAACTTGATCGGTCGCGAAAGAAGAGGCGAACAGGGCCGCCGCCACAACTACAACGAGAGGCCGGCCGAGTGCAGGCGCCGCGATTCCACCCTCCCAGACCCCCTCGCGGGCATGACTACCATCAAAACCCAGGTGGCCCTAGTGGTGGAAGACCAGCACGCTGATCTCACACTCTACCTCGAGGAAGCAGAGCATGGCACGCACATCGCCCCGGCGACTGAGCGGGATCTCGCCATCCCGCCCAACCTCTACCACCGAGTGGGATTCGTCTACTACGAGCGCGAAAAGGTGGTGAGTCCCATGATCGGAAGATGCTTCAATCACAAGATCCGCGTGTACTTCCGCGCGCGCGCTGATGAGCAGGTTGCCGAAGGCGACTTCTCCACACCGCCGATCGAATCCGAGTACTTGTACGGAGTGTGCCAGAGATCCACAATCATCTGGTTCATCAACCACTTCGATAACGGAAGAGGAGACTACGCGGCGGAGGTACTCCTGACGCTTGCAGCGCAGGGTCTGATGGCGCGCAACGGCTTCGAGAAGATGGTGGATCTGTTCATCGCTGGCGAAAAACCAAAGCTGGAGCAAGGAGCGTTCTTTCCGCTGGGTGTGCCGATCAAAAAAGAGCGTCAGGAGGAGCTGGAGGGCATTGTCTCAATGGCAATCTCGAACTCGGGGAACCTGTACATCAGCCTCAAAATGCCCAGCAGGGAGACGCACTCCAAGCTGAGGATCGGCTCCGAAAAAGTGAGACGCGACGTCCTGCCGGTCAGCTCGTCGCATCACCTGGATCCGCAGTCAGCAGATCCAAAGAACGCAAAACACTTGGTGGACAACTTCACTGTCTGCAACATCCTGACCATGCTGACCTACCAAGTGGGCCGCTGCTGGAGAGGCTCGGTTGAGCTGCAGAACTCGCGGTATGCGGACTTCTGCCAGCGCATCCACGCGAACGGCGCACGTCTCCCGGCGTTGATTGGGCGGAAGCAGAAGGAGAAATTCGTTCTCGAGTTTACGGATCGACTCGAGCATTACCAGACCCGGAACCCATCTGTCGCCGAGCTGATCGCGGATATGATCCGCTGGTTGGAAATGGTCCCCGATGCAGCGAACGCTCCCCGGCTGCCCCTGGGCAACCTCACCGCCCCCCCGGCGCCAGGTCTGCATGCCCCGGCCGCGCCGGGTGCAGGAGGAGGCAAACAGCCGAAAGGCAAAGAAGGAAAAGGAAAAGGAAAAAACTACTACAACACATGGGGTTCGGGAAAGTATCAGCAAAACTACCAGCAAAATCATCAAGGGACCAACTGGAACGGCTACAACAACTTCACATATGGGAGCCTCCCGGGGCAGCAGAACGGATACTACCAATCCCAACACCAGCAGCAGCACCAACATCAACACCCCAACCCCCAGATCCCAAACATCACGTCCAACAAACGCCAGCGTGAGGAACCCGCCGCGGCAGCGGCCGGAGGCTCCAAGTACAAGGTGGGACCGGATGGTAACCGGACACAAGGATCATACCTTGTAGAAAGACACCGCAACGCAATTCACACCAAAACTGGCGTGAAACCTGAAGAAATCCAGTGTTGTCGTGGATTGTGTACCTACCATCTGGCCGCCCGGGTGGGGATCACGGACGACGCAGGAGAGCTAGTCTGCTGCCCAGCTGGCGATGGGTGTAAGAGAGACCCAGGTCACAAGATCACAAATGGTTTCTACGAGGAGAAATGCACCAAGGGCAAGTAAATCAACTACCGTTAGCACCGAGTGCGGTCATCTGTAGATCGCAGATGAAAAGGGTAAGAGAATCTCAGCACAAGTACCCAGAAACGCTCTAGAGGCTGGCAGTCCAAGCAGAGCGTCCACTTCAAATTGCTGTTGGTGTGCGGAATTCTATTTGTTTGAACTATTATTTTGTCTTCAAATGAACTTGAAAGTACAGATCCACCTATCTAAGGATGTACGAAAAATATATTGATATATGAATATCTATGGGAAGAATAGTTCTCCCGGCAAACGCACGGGCACTTTATCGCGCAGAGCGCAACAAGAAATTCTAGTTCCTGCCGCTATTAAATAGCAAGGGAACAACAGTGAAAAATACAGAAGCTACAAAAACTTCGTTTTGAAATTAGATTGGACCCCAATCGATAATTCCTTGTTTCACCTCTTGGGTTGATTACGCATTAGATAAACAGCAGCAGTCACCCTAGCTCTTGTAGCCGAGGTAACTAGCAGCAGTAGAATTCTCTTGCAGTGTATGCGACATCTGCTACTCCGCGGAGAAGCATCGTCTATTATGCCTACCCTCCACAAAAAATCGAAAGACCATTAAGACTCTAGTAGCAGTTAGTACCGAGCCTAACAGTATAGAGAAAGCAGCGAAAAAGCGTGGTCCAACTAGTACGGAAACTCTCGTGTCAGCCTCGCGAAACTGTGGCGTTAGTAGGGTCCTCTACACCACCACAAAAAACAAGCTTCGAGAATTGCGTTTTCCGTCTTTGCAAAAAAGATACTATCGAAGCCACGGAGTGCACATGCAATGCGCAATCAGTTGTAGATCTTCTTCGGAGAGCGCAGGATAGCTCCAGGAGGGAGGAGAGAAGAGTGCGGGCAAACGCGTTACGGCAAATTCGCCTGCTTTCTCATCGCACTTGAATCCAATCAAGTTCATTTTCTCCATCTTCCCAAAACAACAGAACTAGATATCCCCCCCCTCACCTGCCATAGTTAATAGATACTGAGCAGAGTGTCGCCCATCATGGCGGCGTTATCCACCATGAGGAAAAAATCCATCGATGAGCTACGCATCTTGCTTGCAGTCGAGAAATCACAAAGGATGCGACAAGAGCAGCAGCGGCTGAACGCGATCGTTCGAGAATGGCAAGCGAAGCGCGCAGCGATGCACTCGAACTGGGATGACGGTCTATGGACCTGCCGCCGCGCTGCGAAATCGCCGCACGCCGAGGAAATCTCGCGCAGCTACATCGGCTACGACAAAGAATACGAAACGCAGATGTTCAGCCCCTGCTTCCTCTCCATGATCGCAGAGCACCTCGGGTTCGCGTCACAAGCAGTCCGAAAATCAGTTTACGGCCCAGGAGGCCTCGTCAACCTCGGGTTTGATGTGGAAGGCAAAGTGCCCATCTACGGGGTGTGGCCAGAAGCAAAGAAACTCACCTGCAACGAAAAGCAACGCGTGAAAGACGCTGAGGCAGATGTGGCGGCGGCAATAGCCCAGATCGACACGCTGGCCAAGTTCCGAGAGGAACCATACGCGTTCGAAGACGCGCAGACGCAGAAAAGATGCTACGAAGCCATCCAGGAGCTGTGGAAAGGGCCGCACGCAGAAAAAATCGAGAAGAAGGAAATCCCAAAAAACACATGGGTCTTCCCATACTTTGGGTATTAGTTTCTTTGTCAAGTCTCACTTTCTTGTGTGTTTCTCGATGGCACACGACCAATAGTTTTCATGATCACTTCGGCCTATGCCTCATAAAAATAACATCACCCACCGCACCTCTGCAGGCTGGGGCAAAAATGGGATTCGGAAACGGCCTCATACAAAAAAGTGAGGCCGATTGCGAATGAGAAGCTGCGAAACCAAGTAACATCGCCAATACAAGAACATATGGTGTTACCCGGCACGCCGACCCTCGTGGATATGGTGCTCTACGCCGCCAACCCCCTGCTGCAAGAGACGCTGATGCAGAGCAAGGAATCAGTCACTGCTTCAATAGTAGAAAACCGCAAGGAGGCGGGCAGCGGGAAAATGAGGTGGCGCGACGCGACGAGGCTCAGCGGCCCCGTGCCCGAGTTCAAGGGGAAGTCTTTCTTGCCGTGTTTCGGCAAGTTAGATTTGTACCAGGCCTACCTGCAAATGGCCGTTCGGAACCCCAATCGCAACTACTTCCAGGTCTACAACCCTAGCACGAAGAAGTTCGAGTTCGGCAAACTGAGTGCACTCAGCTTCGGCAATGTGCACTCGGTCTTTGGATTCGTTGGTAGCATCAGCGAATTGCTGAATCACTTGATAAATGATATTCTCGGTATCCCCGCCACGGTGTACGTGGACGATATCATTTTCATGTGCACGGAAGAGCTAGGTCCGATCTACATGAAGGCAATAAGAGAAATGTTGGCGCTGATAGGAATAGCGGTCGAGCCAAACAAATGCGAAGTAGCAAAGATAGGAGAACCCATAGAGCTACTGGGCGTCGACTTTACTACCTTCGAAAACCGCATCGAGGTGAAGCTCACCGAAAAGAAGATCGAAGCAGTCAACAAAAAGGTCAAAGAAGCATGGGGGTACCTGAACAGGTTAGAGCACGATGCAGCTAAGGTGACGCAAGACGATCTGCGCGATTTCTTTCACCTGCTGGAAGAATTGAACGGTCTATTTATTCACTGTACGTTTTGGCGCAACATCAAGAAGGGTATCCCCCTCACAGGACATATTTACAACCTCGTCTCGTCCTTCGGAAAATTTTGCAGCTTAATAAAATCGTACAAGTGTTTTAAGATGATAAAAGCACTCACAAAGAAGATGAGCGAAGAAGTGAACTCGCGTATCCCGATGGTCATTAGAAAGGATGTTGCTGTTAGAGGCAAACTGCACGTGATGACGGACGCATCGTCTAGCGAAAAGGAAGGAGGGAAAGTCGCCTTCGGCGGCTTGATCTTCTTTCCTGACGGAACCTCCAAAGGATTCTCTTTGCATCTCAAACAAAAGCAACTACCCCCCGTACTGAGACGTAGGACCATCTTGGTCTACGAGCTGGTGGCGCTCTATATGGCGCAAATAATTTACGCCGACGACTTAAAAAGTTACAATGCGCTCATGCACTGCGACAACGCAGGTGCCACTTACGGGGTAGTAAAAGGAAGGTTGCGGTGCCCGATCGCCACGGCGGTCGTGGCTAGCATCACATCGTTCAACCTGCGCAACGATGTCTTCAACTTCTACGCCTACATTAACACCGATGACAACGTCAGTGACGCTTGTACTAGGGTGGAGATGTTAGAGGAACTCGCGCGTAGTTACAACACCATCTTCCCGTACGACGATGAGTATATTCGATCGGTGCTCGTGAGAGTCGCCGACGATATGGCAACCAACATGAGCGATCTCTACCTCGGCTTCGATCCTCAGTGAACTTCTTTTTGAGCAAGAACCTCGTTTCGCACTTGAACGCCCACTCGCTTGCTAAGTATTTCGAAAAATAACGAACAATTTTGGTTTCACCTTCGTGAAAGTAGAACGCACTTCTGCTGAACTTCTATTTTGCCAAAAATACAAGGAATAGTAAGAGCTGTGTTTGTTTTCTGTGGAGCTTTGTATTTAGATTTCACCCCAATTTCCCCATCATGGGTGCGAAAAAGAATGATAATCAATGTGGAGGCCTCACCATCCAGCAGGCGCAGCTCTTCAAGAGCCACGGCTGGAAGCTGCCGCATGAAATCAAACCGAGTAAAGAAGATCTGACGTGCGGAAAGGTGAACAATCACTACAATGGCCCATCCACCTTCCGTTCGCTCGAGTGGTGGTCTGTGCAGGAAGAAGATCCAAAGCGGCCGCGAGCAGAAAACATAGTTCCCCGCACCGTGAGCGCAGTATGGCCGATCAAACCTGAATGCGCCTTGTTCATCTGGCCAGAAGAGATCACACATGCACAAACTACTTCAGGATTACAAAATAGAAACAGCAAATGGCGTGTATGGATGTGGTACTGCCACCACTACCTGCCGGCTGCTTTCTGGGAACCGAAATCCATCTCGTCCTCCGCCAAGTACGAGCTCCTGCGTTCGAGGCACGTCAACATCACCTGGAGCCAGCTGCAACTTTTCGGGCACTTCCTTTATGATAGGGAGATACAGTGCCCCCAGGGCTACGTCAGCCTCGTAGCACAACGGCTGAGGAGTTTGTGTGCACTGGAGCGCCACAACAGCCAAGCGGGGCAGCTACAACAGCTCACGTTCAATAACTTGAACGCGTACAGGCAGCAGTTCCGGCCGTGCAGAGCCATCCCGCCCGATCTCGACAAACTGATGAGGCTCACGCCGCGCGAGCAGCGCATCTTCACCATGTGGAGCGGCACCGCGCTCCGAAAAGATTCCTTCGTCAGCATCCGCACAGAGCTCTGCTCGATCGTCCAGCCAGAAGCGAAGTTCATCAAATGCCAGGTGCCCTCAGTGAAGTCCATTCCACTGCCGGGCCAGCCGTTCTTCGTTTACATCCCCCAGAGCATCTTCCGCCCTGAAGTTTTCCCGGTCAGCGAGTACGAATGCGATCAGATCGCAAGGAAGTTGGGAACCACGTCCCACGGCATCCGAAGAGCCATGGCGATCTACCTCCGCAGGAGGGCAGTTGAGCTAGGCCTCGCCCCACGCATCAACGGGGAAGAATCGAATGCATACAAAAACTTCATGAAAAAAGTGAACGAGCTCTTCGCTTGGACTACAGGTTCGTACATGTGGACCGAGGTCTACGCAGTCGATGCCATCCACTACGTAAATGCAAAATTCATGGTCCGCCCGGAAATCGATGCTTACTTCGCACTCGGAAACTGAATTACTACTGTCACGATCACAAATGTCTGCAAGATATTGGTATTGCTTTGCGCTTCACTCTCGAAATCAAGATTCCCATCTCGCATTCCAGCACTCTCGATTTACAACTTCAGCGCGTGTAGTACTATCTAGCAGGCTTTAAAAAACCTGCCGTCCCTGCCACTTCCAAGAACCAAAATCCAAATCTCATGTACATCCACTTTTGGTTCTCTTGATGTACCGGGTCCACCATCGGTACAACAATATCAAGCCTAGATCCCACAAGGCTACGCAATGCAGCCCAAGTCATTGCTCTTGTTCCACCTATCGATACGTTCGTGATCTTTTCCTATCACTCAACCAACTGGCGACAAGTTCCCCCGTTCTGCAATCTCTACGATCACGTCTCTACCGTCTCTATCGTCGTGATAGTCGCTCTTGTGCAGAACATCAATTGGCGCGTTTCCCTCGTCCCAGTTGTCGGTGATCCACGATCCGCCTTCGGTATGAGCGTATCGTGCTCTGCAGTACCACTCTCTGTTTCATGTCCACTTCAGTGGTCCTGCTCGGGCACTTCACTTGCGCTCTCCGCCAATTGGTCGTCAGGTCGACCATCGGCTTCTATCGCTACTACTTTCGGCCACAACTATTCATTAGCACGAGTCGAGTTGGCTCGGTGATATTTCTTAAGGCATAAATATCGCAAATGCCAACGAGGCTCGTGCCCTCGTGCTATCTGTGTGGCCTAATACTCTTACGCAATCGTCTTCGACTTCGTGCACCAATTCGATTCTCGACCTCAGGGGCTCTGCATTCTCGTATCGTTGTCACTCTCGCTCCGTCGGTTACTCTATTTTTCTTTTCCCACCTTCCCACCCTCATGAAGCCATATCGACCTGCGCGTAGGCCGATGGCTGATCATGCACTGACACCTCCCAACTCTATGGGACTAGTCTGGCGCGTTTCCCTCGTCCCAGTTGTCGGTGATCCACGATCCGCCTTCGGTATGAGCGTATCGTGCTCTGCAGTACCACTCTCTGTTTCATGTCCACTTCAGTGGTCCTGCTCGGGCACTTCACTTGCGCTCTCCGCCAATTGGTCGTCAGGTCGACCATCGGCTTCTATCGCTACTACTTTCGGCCACAACTATTCATTAGCACGAGTCGAGTTGGCTCGGTGATATTTATGAAGAGGACAGCGCAGATTCGCCCGCACGCAGCACCACCTGCTCCGGTACCGCGGCTCGGGCAGCGGCAGCTCCAGCTTCGGCGAGGAGCAAACGGCGGCTACTTCTAAAAAAAAGGGGGCTGCTACTTCAGGGAGGCTGCTACTTCTAAAAAAAGGGGGGCGCCGCAGCGGTGGAAGTAGGCGCTTGCTGTTGTAAGACTCGCATCAACGTCGATGGGCAGAGGAACTGCGGAAGCATCCGATCGCATCATACTTAAACTTAAGATGAGTAAAAATCAGTTTCATGCAATTTGTTCTCTTATGTAGTGGAGTCCTTCTGTAGTGGACGTGAGTGCCGATCTTGCTAATTTATCAAAACCAACGAATACGAAAACGAATTCAATGTAGCTTTTCGACGTCAAGTGAGAATACCAAAATTCGCTTTTTGCAACCGTGGAGTCTCCACCAACCGGTTAGAACTAATTTATCAGCTCTGGCTCTCCTCGTCCTCATGTGCAGCTAGCCGTTGATTAGATTAACTTCGCAGCAGCAATTACAGAAAAAGAATGCAACGCACTGCGTCTGCTTGCACGTGGGTTGTACGGAAGTCCTGTTATGTATGGATGCATTCATAGTAAAAGCACTTGCACGAGCACGACTGACAGTCAATTTGAATTTGCCCCAATTCATTGCAACCGGCGTTGAAAGGCTCAGCCTGCTGGCCGAGTAACATGCATATCGATGAAGAAATTAAAACGTACCCAAAAAAAATGTTTTTGCTTCTGCACTCCCACAATTCGATTGGATCTGGATGCTTTATTTTGACTGCTGCTCTGCGTCTGCGACCTAGCCAATGAACTGGGGTGTTCCTCATGGAAATATCAATTTAGTAGTTTACATACAAGGGAACAAGCAACAGCAAGAGAGTGACGCAAACAGCGCAGCGCTCCAGGGAGTGAGGTTACCCCGGAGAGATAGACGTGGCATGTGGACGCGACTGCGGCGAACAATCTTCCCGAGATAACAGTAGAGCGCGAAAAAGTTCGAAAGCCAAACAGCGCTGGTTTCCGGACAACAGGAGGCGGAGGCGTTTGTTCTTCTATGCTTAATCCCATCTTCCCGACACCAGTTGGCGTCGTGGATTTTCTTCTCAGTATGGCTCATCTGGTCGATCTATCGGAGGAGCAGTTCCGCGTCCTTGATTCTGCGGAGCAGTGCAAGCTGGCGAAAGCGGCAGTCGTAGCTGCACTCGAGTATGACCAGCGAGTCATGTACCAATTATGATATATCGATTTGATGTTTGACAATGACCTCTTCAGGAGAAAGATTTTGCTCTCTATTTTTTGATGCGGCCTTCGTCTGTGGTCGCTGGATTGCTTGATCATACTTAGTAAGTTAGATTCCGTGGATTCTCCTCGTCATCGACTTACCAATCGATCTCCTCCCCTGAATGATCGTTTAACCGAGTATACTAAAATTTTTTTCGACTCATTCATTTGAGGGACCACAACGTAGTCCTGTTTCCAAAAAATCATACTTCATCGGACATTTTTGTTGATCGATCGACAGCAAGCAGTTCGAAGACGCGATTCGGCAATACCACCGCGCACTTCAATACGTGAACCTGGTTGATTCCTCCCTGCCTGACAGCGAGGAACTGCTTCTAAAAGCGGGGGAGTATTTCAAGCGGCAGCGATTCCTGAAGGCCCAGCTGGAGGAAATGAAGAAGTGCCCGGTCCCGGGCCCGGAAATAACGGATTCCACCACGCTCCTGCAGAAAACTGAGAGCCTTGCGATCGCCGTAAAAGGTACTAAAGTCCTAGTGCTGTCTTACATGTAGCAGTAGTTGCTGTTGCTGCTCTGTATTATGATTTTCGGTACCATGTTGACTTTGACAACGGAGGTGGAGCAGGCCCAACACTGGCGCAAATTCAATGCCAAACTCGAACAAACAAAAGAAGACGGGGATCCTCACCAGGAACTCAACGGATCATGAATGTCGACAAGGTTCGGTGCTGACGATGCACCAGACGCACCGGCTCGGTGAGCGCGCGGAGAAGATAAAGGGCGATATCGTGACCAACTCCAAGAGCGCGTGGACGAAAACCTCCACCTGGCTAACCGGTACGGTAGAGAGCGGCAGGAGCTGGTGGCAGACTCGGTCGCAGACGGGGGAGGACCCCGGCGCGGGGTCCCCTGGCGGTCTTGAGGTACCAGGCGGCGTAAACGCGTCCTCCTCGGCAGCAGATTTTGATGCAGCTGTAGTTGGTGGAGCTTCATCCTCTCCATCAACAAGCGCGAGCGGGGCTGGTCCGGGAGGTGCCGATGGATCTGCTTCTGCAGCACCAGCGACTCCTTCGTCGACCGCCGAAAGTGCGGGCTTCAGTGGCATTCCGGTGAAACTGGAGCACGTGCATGGCGCAACGGATAGTACAGTTAACGCTCCTGCGTCGCTGTCGCTCATGTCGGGGGGTTTTGGCGTTGCCGGAGGAGAGAGCGCAACCCTGAGCGGGACGGAGCCGGTTGCCGTAACAGCAGGGATAGCGGACAGTGGAACCAATGCTCCTCCGGGAAGCAGGGGAAAGAAAGACATGGTGGACGTAGACTTGAAGTCATGACCACCCGCAACCGATGCAGCGAAGTTGCGGTTGCCGTACTCTGGTGAAAATGGATAGTTGTAGCCACCGCAGTTGTAAAACAAGCTAGCGTGCGAGAAGTGCGGCTGTTGTGCGCAGGGCGAGCGAGGCGAGGCACACCCTGAATCCCGATTTTCGAAATTCGGCAAGGCGAACCCTCTCCGGCGCGCTGCCGCGGCAACAACGCCACAAGATTTGAACAAAATCTATAGCCGCAGCCGCGAAAAAAAGGCAGGAGAAGAATTCAATTCGGTTTTTGCTAGTTGGGCGAGATGAATCACATCAGTGTTCTGGACACGACCACGACTGGCCTGTATTTGCTTTTTTCAACGATCATGTGGATCTGCTGCGTGACTAAGTACTGCGGCCCGTTTCGGGTGCCTACGAATTGATGTCGTGCCTTCCTGTCTTGATATTTCTTTTCTGTGAGATGAGACGGCTCTCTTGCTCATGTGATTCAGCGTTCCTCCTGGAGCAAAGATCGGTTTTTTTGGTCGCGGTAAAAGATGGCGATACACGGTAGTTGCTTCAACATACATTGATTTCTGGATGCGATCATGCTTGCAAGCGGCACTCGGTGGGTTTTTCGGACTCGGTTGGTTTTTTGTCGACTATAAATACGCAATCTATGAAAAAATATCTACCACTTCTTCACCAACTTCCCCTGCAGGCGAAGTAAAAGCGAACAGCACCCGCCCTTCTCTAGGTTTGGGAGCTTATGTTTTACTAGCCCTTCGACAAGCGGTCGAATACAACGGGATATTTCTTCTGAAATTTACAAAATTCCTTTTTTAGCGAAGTTTTTGGTGTTGGGCGAGCATCGGAAGTGCGTAACGGTGAGTCAGCTGAGATAAGTAGCTCGAAGTCACTCACAGTAATCCGATTGATTCTCTTCAAGCTCAATCATTCAGGTTCTTCATCTCCTACATTCAGCACATTGATTTCGAAGATGACGGGAAAACGACTTTAACCACACAGGGACAGACCACCTACTGCTACTCTTACAACACGAGCCCTACTAGTAGAGGTAGACAGCCAGGATCGATCTTCACAATATTTTTTTAACAGACCGGCACGGAGCGCTCTACTTTGTGCCGCCACATTCGCGAGGATGCCCATGCCTGTTTAGCGAATCCTCGTTCTCCAACTACGAAGCGTAGTGCAATTTTGTAACCAAAACCTCTACCCAGCAGATTTTCACTTTTCCGCACCACAAACACACGGAAATTCATCAGAATCGTTCAATTTTACCACGTCAAGCCAGCACCATCAGCACCAATTCGCCAGTGAATAAAAATAAAATCAAAAACTACCCCAGTAGAAATACAAATCAAGATCCCACCTGCCCGTAAACGAAGTAAGTAAACTTTTAAGCCGACGCCGGATCTTGCCGCATAGCTATCTGTTGGAGGCCGCGTTGGAATCAACTCGTGCCAATCTCGCGGACGAATTAAAGGACAAAGAAACCAGCGGATCGACCAATCCATCGGAACAAGAAACTGAAATCGGCAGCGCCGCGTCCTTGTCGCTCGTCGGACAGCAGCAGGATGGCGAAGCCCACTCTGGAGCACCAGGGCCTCGGTGTGTATGCGACGGCTCACGCCCCGGGTGTGTACGAGTACCCTGATTTTTACGGCCGCTCCCCCCAGGCCCACCTGTCGTCCTCCCCCCCACATCAGCCACACCAGATGAGTGCGCCGTTCGGCAGCTCGTCCGGCCCCGCTCCGCCGGGGGCCGACTACCGCAACCACCTAAACATCGCGACGCCCACCTCCGCGCTGTCCTCCTCAGGCAGTTCCGGCGTGTTCAAGCACTTCCAGACGCCCCAGCACGGGCAGCCCGCAGACGGTCGGTACAACGTGCTGACGTCCTCGTACAAGGTGAACAAGCACAGCAAACCCCCCAAAAACAGTAAGTCGCCGAGGTACGCGGGCAACAAGCACGGCGCGGCGAAGAACTTCAACGACAACTTCAAGATGGCGGCTTACGCGTTTTCCGGACAAATGCCGATGACGCCGTCGACGGCCGCGCCCTCCATGCCGGACACGCCCTTCCAGCAGAGGTCGCTCCAGGTTTCCCGCCAGCTGACCGGGTCGGCGAGCTTCCTGGAGCACGTGTGGAGCCAAGCCGACCCCGCGGAGGAGCTGAGCGTGCCGGGGTTTTCTTTTCCAACCGGAGGGGTTGGAGGAAAAGGCTTCAAGAAAAGCGGGTTCCTGAACAGCAGCGCCGGCGGGGCGGGCGGCGGGGGCGTGGGAAACGGCGCGAACAGGGGCGGGGGAAATAATGCCGACAGTTTGTGGTCCGCTCTGCAGAACGTGGACTGGAGTCAACGCGGGATCCCCACGGTGATCAACAGTGCGCGTTTCGTGTCGTTCCGCAACGGCCGGCAGGCGGTCGGACGGTCGGCTGTGACGAGCGCCGTGGTGCAGCAACCCATCGCCGTGGACTGGTCCGCCAAGGGCCTGCCCGCGGTCTTCAAAGTGGGGCAGCCGCGGACCGACAAGCCGTCCCCGCGGCTGACGCCGAAGAAGGACCTGCTGCAGATCGACTGGTCCAAACCCGGACTGCCGGTGAAGTTCAGCTACTGGGAGCGGGGGCTGCTGCTGGACTGGAGCAGCGGGGGCCTGCCGCGGCCGCACCACCCGACGATTGCGAACATGAGCATCGTCCTTTCGGAGAAATCGCCGGCGCTGGTTCGTGTTTGGAAAAAGCACCCCGGTGCCGCTTCCACCCGGTTCGAGGCGATGGACTGGTCGGGACAGGGACTGCCGAAACTCTTCTCGAAAGCGGTGGCGTTCTTCCGGAAGAGCCCGTTTGCCGCGCCGTCGAGTACTTCTGAAACGAGAAACAACTACTCCGAGCTGGTGCTGGATTGGAACAATAACGGCGTGCCCTACGACAAAATCGGCGCTCGCGCGTGCCGGAAGGCGGAGAGGACGCGGAACGTGCTCCGCGGCAACGTCCAGGGCCCTTTGTTTCCGACCACGCGGGATGGCGAAAGGCAGTGGCACGCAGCCGTGATTGCGGCCACCACCGGCGCTACAACTACGGCGGCCTCGACCGCTCCCGCGCGGACGAAGATGACGAGGATGACGCGGCGGTCGCGGTTTTTGCACCGCCGCGACGTGATGCTGAAGAACGCGTTTGGGCGGCAGCCCTGCGTGAGCGAGGCTTCCGTCGGCGACACCATCCAGTGCGGCCACTACCTGTTCGTGGTCGCGAGCAAGCCGGAAGACTACCAGTCCAAGGCGGAGCGGGAGCGCGAGGCGGACTGCTGCGACTGGAGCGGGGCCGGGCTTCCCGCCAACTTGAAGGACGCGCTGTTCGACCGCGAGCTTGCCTTCGACTGGGCGGCCGCGGGGCTGCCGGGGCAGTTTGGGCGCGACGTGAAGCGGGACCCCTTCCACGGCCAGGGGTTGGTGCTCGACTGGAGCGTGCGGGGCCACCTGCCGGGCGAGTTCCGGCGGCTCACCCACGAGCGTTACGCGAGGCACGCGGTGCCCGCGGTCGACTGGTCCGGGAACGGCGCGCCCTACGGAAAGCGGCAGCTGAAGGACGAGTCGGCGCTGGAGTGGCACAAGGCCGGCATTCCGCCGGAGATCCGGAACGCGCAGTGGCACCTGGTGTACGGAAAGAGCTTCGTGCCGTGCTCGCCGAAGGCCGGCAGCGACACGAAGATCCTGTTCAAAAACGGCTTTTTCGAGGATGTGGACGCGCCCATGGTGCCGCTGGTGGCCTCCAGGGGGGTGTCGCGAGAAAACAAAGATGCGATGGCGAATGAGCAGGTTTTGGATGCAGCGGATGCGGCGTACGGCGGCGAGCGGATGGACGTGGTGGTGAGGAACAAACGCGGCCGGATCCCGTACGAGATCTCGGTAGGCGCAGACACGCAGCTGCGCGTAAGGGACAAGCACCTGGCCGAGCCCAAAAACCACAAAAACGTGGACCAGCTACTCGCAGAAGTGAACGATGCCTACCACCAACTGCACATGTACTTTTACTGAAATTGTTGTTCTGATCTCTCATACTCATTCATTGTTTGAGTATGCCGCTTTTGCGGACAGTCTTCTCCTCGATGGCGATGGCCGACATACTATATTCATTGTGACTTTTCTACATGTTAAACTGTGGCAGTACTAATATCACGATGAAGTAGACTGTACTTCCCCGTGGGAAAGATCGATGAATTCTCCTCGCTCATCATGAAAATAAAACCCAATCGGTGGCAGGCATCGTCGCGAGAAGGCGGAGCGCTCCCGGTCGAAGGAAGTGACCACCAGCGCCGAAATGAACCCCAAGATCGTGGAAGAGCTCTTGGCGTTCAACTCCGGCTGCCCGCCCCCGAGCTCGGACGCCGAGCTCCGCAAACTGAGCATCACGAAGCGGCGGCCCGTACTGACCCCGGCGCAGCGGTCCGACCGCTACTGGAGCCGGCAGCTCGACTGGAGCGCGAGCGGCCTGCCCGCCGCCATCGACCGGAGCCTGCTGGAGGAGGACCGGCGGGGCACACAGGGGGTGCACAAGGGCACCAACCTGCGCAGCAAAACGCGGTATCTTTCAGCAGCCGGCGGGAACAAGATGAACATGGACGATGAAAAGCTGAGCGAGCCGAAGAGCAGCAACTACGCTCGGGCCAGAGCAGCAGGAGGACGCGACCTGGGCGCTGAACTCCAAATCGACTGGGCGCACACGGGCGCGCGGAAGATGCCGTCGCAGTTCCGGCACTTGGAACCCTGGATGCACCTGGAGGGTCGGAAACACGTGTTCGACGACCTGCAGATCGACTGGAGCTCGGCCGGGAAGACGCCGCGGCAGCTGTTCGAGTTGGTCCTGGAGAAAACGCGCAAGAAGGACGCCGACCTGCTCATGATCGACTGGTGCGCGCGCGGCCTGCCGTTCGACTTCCTCGACCAGCTGCCGACGGACGCGGAGCTGTGGCGGAAGACGATGCAACACGAAGACTCGTGCCGGTTCTGCAACTACCGAAAAGCGAAGCAGGACCACCGGGCGGGAGGCTGGCCCTCCGGCGACCTGTGCGTGGACTGGAGCACGTGCGACTACGGACTGCCGCGCGTCAAGCTGCCAGGGCAGCAGGAGGGGGGCTGCTTGTTGGCGCAGTTCGCGGACATGTACGAAGAACCGGTCGCAGCCGACTTCTCGGAGAAGGGAGTGCCCGTCAACGTCAGCGTCTTCGATAACCTGTGCATCGATTGGGGACAGGTACGGAAACAACTGTAGAAGTAATCGTGGTGCGTCTTTTTGTTTGTTGGAAACCCCAAAGAAATACATGTTTCACTTTCACTGCTTGCACATCACAACGAACCAGGTCGGTGCCCTGGACGGGTCGATGCGGATTACCTACGCCGTGGACCGCGCCGCCGACGCGTGCGGCCTGAGGTACAACCTGCGCAAGAACCGGGTCTGGGGCGCTCCGGTGCGGTTTGAAACCACCGACACGTACCTGTGGGAGGGCGGGCAGATCCACCCCGCCGTTACGAAAAAGCACGCCGTCTTCGACAAGAACGCCAAACTGCAAAACGCTCCGCAGTTCTTTCGGCAGTCGATCAAAATGCTCGCACCGAAGCGCAACCAATACGCGCAGAAGCCGGAGGTGTGCTACGCGAACTGGGCGAAGTCGGGCGTCCCGCTGCGCAAGACGGTGCACAAGGACCGGGCGTACTCGATCGACTGGGGGCACGCAGGGCTTCCGTTCATGCTCGAGTCCGCGGAGTTCGCGTCGCGGGGCTACAAGTTCAACGCGCGGTGCGACTGGGGCAAGGACGGTTTGGTGATGCCCTACGAGCACGATTTTGGGAAGGTGTGGACGCCCAAGGCGAACGCGCTGCGGTGGGTGAAGGAAAAAGCCGTGCCCGGGGCAGTGGCACAAATGACGGCGTCGTCGATGAAGACCACTGCTTCTGCGCCGCGCGGCGTGTTCTACGAGAGCGTCGATTGGAACAGCAAGGGCTTGCCGGACGCGGTGAGGGCGGCGCCGTTCGCGGCTCCGGAGATGCGGATCGACTGGTGCGGCGCGGGCATTCCGCCCGTCGTTGCGGCCGTTGCGGACGAGTTTTCGCTTCCGGATGTTCCGGACTGGAGCGCGCCCGGGATTCCCACGATCGCGAATCTGAACAAGCGCGCGGACGCCACGTGGCCGCCCACCAGCTTCACCTGTATGGACTGGTCGTGGAAGGGGCTGCCATTTGCGTTTCGACGCGCGAACGGCCTGAAGCCGGACCTCTTCCCCGCGGTCGACTGGAGCCGGAAGGGGCTGCCGCTCCAGTACGTCGACGGCGGCAGGTGGGACCCGCTGGTGCTGAACTGGGCGACGAGAGGCCTGCCCTGGGGCGGGAAGCCCACGGCCGCGGGCGACGGACCAAATGTTCTGAAGGGGAAGCACAAGCAAAACTTCGTGCCCATCCTGGACTGGTCCGGCGAGGGGCTGCCGATGTTGCTGCACGATGTGGGGTACTTCGCTGATCTGGAGTCGGAGAACATGTACTCACTGTTCTCGGAATCTCGGCAAAACTCGAAGAAGACCTACCCGACCGCGGACCAGGTGGAGCACGCGACCGCGGACGTCTCGTACGAACAACTGTCGGCGCTGCGTTTGAACGGGAAGAGAGCGAAGAACAAACCCGACAGCCCGTGGAACCGGACCAAGGACGAGATCCGCGGCGTGAAGAGTGCGCACCGCCTCTTCCGCACGAAGGCGACGAAACGGAACCTGTTCCGCGTGATGCGGCGCGAGATTGGATGCGGGGTCGCGCTGCTGCGTTCCCAAAAGCAGCAGTGGCTGTCCGAGCGCCGCTTCAGAATGCGCTGGGAAAAAGAAGTGTGGAACGGGAAATTCGAGAATCTCTGCGACGTGAGCGTCTTCGACCAACAGGTGGAGCAGGGATTCTCCTTTCCGGGGATCGAGAGCGCGAAGAACCTGTCGAGCAAGGGCAGCGTGGCATCGTCGGGAGAATCCTTACAACAGCAGCGCAGTGGACCGCGTGGCGGGGTGCAGCTGCAGCAGCAAGCGCGCGGCCAGGTTCGCGAGCACCAGCACATGCAGAAAAAAATCAGGGCGGAGGGCCGGAACCGCCGCGGCCGCTCGCGCGGTTCGCGAGAGCGCAAAAACGCACCAGACAAGGCGCACACGGACCTCCGTCCCCCGCACCTGAACGAGGACGTGCTCGTTTGGCACCTGCGCAAGAACGGCCGCACGCCGTACCGGCTGGCGCTTGGGAACGAGTACCCCAACGGCGTCCATTCGGTGTCCGTGAAGGCGTCCTGGCAGCAGCGCGAGGAAAAGGCCCCGCTCCCGGTTTCCAGGCTGCTGAAGCTTTGCGACGATCTGCTCAAAAAGCTGCGCGATTCGCGTGGCCAGAAGGGCGGCGCCGTTGTGCGCGGCCACGAGCGCAAATTGGGGGAGAAGGTGGCGCAAAGATTGGAGCCCAAGCTGGAGCACGACGAGGAGACTTTGGTCTACCAAATCACGAGGAAGTCCCGGGTGCCGTTTCTGCTCACGCGCGGCAAGGAGTTTTACGGGTCGTCGCGGGTCATCGGGAGGAAAAACCAGCCGAATGTGGAAGACATGCTCGCGACCTGCGCGTACCTGTTGAGCCGGCCCGCCCCCGGCCGCACAACTTCGTACGTGCCCCCGGGGTCCGTTATGAGCGTCTGGAGCCTGCGAAAAAACGGCCGAATTCCGTTCCATCTCTTCCTCGGCTCCGACGCCCTGGCGAAGGCCACCGCGCTCGAGGAAAGCCGTAGCCCGCCCTTCAGCGACGACCTCCTGCGCCAGTGCCAGCAGCTCCTCCGGCGGGCGGAGCTGCGGGAACACACTTCTTTGATGAGGCAGAAACAAAGTCGGTTCGCCGCATCATCGGGCTTCCCTTCCCTGACCGAAGAGGACCTGCTGCACTTGGTGCTGCGCCGGTATCCGAAGGGACTGATCACGCACTCCGACACGACTCTGGCAGACCGCGGCAGTGAAGGACCGGCGCCGGGGGCGCATCCGGCGGAGCGCGCGCTCTCGATGGTCGCGGAGAGCTTCCTGCGCCAGAGCGCGAAAATCTTCGACCGCGCGCCCAGCCTCACCCCAAACGAACTGCTGGCGGTGTGCGCGGAGCTGTACCCCCCGAGCTGCCTGGACCTGGTTTTTTCAAATCCCCAGGACCTGCGGGGATTCACCGACCAGGAGATGGCGAAGGCGACCGCGAACCTCTCGTCGGAGAAACCGCCGCGACCGGCAGACGAGTTTGCGCCGACACTGCTGCAGGACTTTGCGGAGCCGACCGCAATGCTTTTCAAGAAGAACATCGCGGAACCGCGCGGGCCGCCCCCCAGTGCGGACGACCTGCTGCGCATCTGCGCCGAGCTCTACCCGCCGGAGCGACGCACCAGCGTGCTGCGGAGCGCGATCGAATCGTTCAGTGAGCAGGGAGACTCTCTGCTGAACGATTCGATCGCGCTGGAAAGCGGCCCCAGCTCGGCGGATAGAAGTAGTTCCCAGAGGATGGTCGCGTCGGCAAAAATCGAGTACGAAAAAGCGCACCCGCGCGGGCCCCCGCCGAGCGCCGACGCGCTGTTGCGGATTTGCGAAGAGCTGTATCCTCCGGAAAAGAGAACGCGCGTGGTCTCTGCGCACAGCCTGCGGCTGGAGAGCCAGCGGGCAGCCTCCACGTACGACGCTGGAGAACAGACGACGGCGACTTTGGCAAGCGACGTGTTGAAGAACGCGAACGACGAAGAGGACGTCATCGAGAATGACTTGGACGCTGCTCGTCGTGGGTTCGCGACGGACCCTTACGCGGGCCGCATGAGCAGAATCTCGCTGGCGCACGAGACGAGGAAAAGTGCGCGCACGAGCCGCGGGAACGTCGTGCTGACGACGGACGCGGCGGCAGCACGCAAGATCTCGCTGGGCCACGAAATGAGGAAAAGCGGCTTTGCGGAGGAACCGGCCCGGAGGTCGACGTGGTCGCGGAAATCCGCGCTGACAGATGGAGAAGTGGACGAAATCGCGTTACTGCTCAACCACGCGACACGGTCAGCGGAAGCAGGCCAGGCGGAAGAAAGAGAGAGGGCGCACGCACCGCGAAATACGTGTTAAGGAGGGGATCAACC
>RXOD01004291.1:0-24668 GCA_005223375.1 Amoebophrya sp. AT5.2
GGCGGCACCCACCGCAGCTCGGCCGTGTTCCAGAACGGGTTGTCGCGGTAGAACGCCTCGGGCGGGCCCGGCTTGTCCCACACCAGGAAGGGCTTGGGGAAGTTCCCGATGCGCAGCTTCGAGTGGAAAAAGTTCTGCCCGGGCACAGCCTGCCGCGCGATCCCGCAGGTGGAGCACTCCCACTCGAAAATGAGGCGCGCGTCCCCCGTCACCTCGCGAAACATCACCTGCACGTGGTACAGCCGCTCCTTCGTCATGTAGATGGGCTGCACCTGAATAACGCCGGCGTCGTCCGACGAGACCACCAGCGTCTCGTCGATCCACAGCTTCGCGCTGTTGTCGAAGGTGAGGTAGAAGGTGTAGAAACCCACGCTCGGCACCGACATGTACCCGTCAAAGTTCGCGGACACCATGTCGGCCGCCTCGCCGGACACCAGCCCGGTGCCCCAGTTGAAGTTCACCTGCGAGTCCACGGTCAACGCGGAGGCGTTCCCCTGCATCCACAGGTTGTTGAAGTACCGCCCGTTGATACCACCCTGCTTCAGCACGAAACAGTCCGCCTGGTAGTCGCCGGTGACGTGCGTCGCGTCGATCTTGAAGTTCATCTCGAACTCCCCGGGCCACCCCGCGAGCTGCTTCACCTCGAACGGAATCACCTCCGAGTTCATGATCGTGTTCACGGACCTTCTACCCGCCGCCTCGCACACCATCTGGATCGTGTCGTCCTGGTTCGCCTTGTTGTTAAACTCGTCCTTCGCCGCGAACGTAACCCGGTAGCCGTTGTCGCGCTGGATGCGCTGGAAGAAGGTGGTGTGCGAGAAGGAGTAGACGCGGCGGGAGGTCGGGTCGACGTTCTTGGGCGTGATCACGATGGGGTAAATACCCGGCGGAACCGGGTTCACATTCATGCCGTTCACGTACACCTGCACGTCGTACGTCTTCGCGATGAAAAAGGTGTAGCGGCACTCGAACACGCCGAGCCCCATGTCGTAACAGAGAATCTCGGGCCGGCTCGTGCCGACGTCCTGCCCCTCGGAAATCTGCGTCGGGTTGTTGTTGTTATCGCGCAGCGTGACGTTGAAACGCCCCATCGCGCCAGCCTGGGCGCCGGAAAGGCCGTCGCCCTCAAGTAGCGAGTTGGTCGGCGAGGGCTCACCCGGAAAGATGTTCACGTAGGTGATCTGCTGCAGATTGTTGTTGCTGATGGTCACGTAAAGCCGCTTCCCGGAACCGGACTGGAGAGGCGCGAAAACCACCTCGTACACGCCGAAAACGGTCGCGTGGTGGTAGAACGTGAGCGGCGTCGGGGGGGACGTGTCGATGTAACCCGAAAGCGTGAGCTGTGACGCAGATGAGCGGATATTGCCGAACGCGTCCTTCGTGTGGAGGTAGTACCTGAGAAAGTTTTGCAATGGAGGTGATCATCTTCAAATTCGAAAACTTATCTGTGTGAAGGGCCCGCCAGAGAAATTGGGGCCGCCACTTCCTAGCTCGGACTTCTGAGCCCATCAACTGCGATGAAAAACGAAGGGCTGTACGTGTTCGACTTCCCTGCCTGTGCGCTGGAAACCCCGATGCTGCACTCTCCTGCGTCCGTGAGACTGGGCGCTCCTTCCCGCGGCATGCACACCAGCGACAGGGAACTGGCTTCCGCTGGGATGCACAGCGTCGTCTCGTCCTTCGGCAGGATGTTCAGCGGGTAGAGGAAGCAGTAGTCCGGGATCAGCTGGTCCTGGAAGCCCGTGCTCGACCAGTACAGCCGGATGTACGCCGTGCCGGCCTGGTGGCGGTAGTGCACCTCGATGGGCACGGGCGCGTTCTGCGTGAGAAAGATCTGGGCCCGCTCCGAGACCGCGCTGGTGGAGGTCCACCGGTTGATTACCATCTCGCCGTCGATCATCACAGCGCAGGCATAGTCCGCCTCGATTCGCAAAACGTGGGTGCCGGTGGCGATCGGGAGCAGCAGACCCGTCCACTTCACGCTGAAGTAGTCCTCGGGCGAGTTCTCCACGGGCTCCGCCGGCCACACGAAGTTCACCTGCTTGTCCACCTGGGTGTACTCCGTGACCGCGTCGCCCTTGTGGTTCGTGTCGCTCGCCAGAGCGATCAAGGACTCGAAGCCCGGGGCGCGGTAGTAGAACGCGAGCAACCCGCCCGGCGCCTGCAGGCGCGTGGTCAGCGAATACGTGCCCTGCGCCTGCAGCGTGAGCAGCACGTCGTACCTTTTTGAGACCTCGTTGAAGGTCGCCTGGTTCTGCATCAGGTAGAAGGGCGGCTGCATGAACCGCGCCTCTCCCATCACGAACAGCCCGGGCGTCGCGAGGCGGTTGCCAAACCGGTCGTTGATGTCGCACGGCAGCTTCGTCGGCATCCCCGCCTCGATCGTCGCCGGCACGTAGCACTGCGAGCCCTCCGCGTGCGGCGGCCCCGGGTTCACGAGAAGCCCGCTCACCGGGGACTGGAAAATGTGCTGCCCGTTCGCCACCACCTCCAGCGTGACGTTGCTCGCGGCCTTGTTCGAGCCCACCATCAGCGTGTACGTGCCGTTGTTGTTGTTCACGTAGGTCACGGGCTGGCCGCCCATGGTCACCACGAAGGAGGTCAGCGTGGGCGGCGCGATCAGGTTGTTTTTGAACGAATCTTTCCACTGCAGCAGCACCGGCTGCACCGTGCCCGCGATGTAGCTCTGCGGCAGGTCGATTAGTGTCGAGGTGCTGGCGTTCACGGTCCCGGGGAGGATGTTGATCGGGAACGGGCCCTGCGTGATCACGGTGGTGTTGCCGAGGACGTCGATTCTCGAGACGTCCACCTGCATCACCTTGATGCTCACGAAGCGGTCGGCCCCCGCGAACGTGGGTTTTATCAAACACTCGTACACCCCGCGCAGCGTGTTGCACACGTTGTTGGTCCCGTCGTTGCAGCCCTTGTAGTTGGTGCAGGCCATCTGGTCCACGTCGTTTGTGATCGGGATCGTCTGCAGCGTCACGGACGGCGGGTCGAACACTGGCGTGGACAACGCGTTCCCGAACGCGTCGCGCAGCTGCACCAGCACGGACAAATCCGTGCCCGCCTGGTGCGTCGCGGGCGGGGAGTTGGCGGCCGTGCGGCACTTCGGCGCGTAGGGGACCTCTTCGTTGCGCGCGCGGGCAATCGAGTAGGTCTGCGCCGTGTAGCCGCGGAGGTCGAAGGGCGAGCCCTTGATGTTCACGCCCGCGACCTTCACGTACATCTTGTAGCTGCCCTCGCGCAGCGCGATGTAGGTGAGCCGGTACACACCGCTCCCTTTGTACACCGCCCGACCAAAAAACTGCGTGCCGAACTCCGTGTTCAGCGGGTTCGTGTCGTCGGTGAGCGCCACTCCAGGGGAGGTGGACACATAGGAGAGCCACTCCAGCGCCGCGGTCACCTCCAGCGTGGCGTCGTCGAGCACGTTCTGGTTCGCGTCCTTCACCGTGACGTCGTAGTTCGCCTCCGTGCCGGCGATGAACTGCGACGTCGCCAGCCCGGCCGCCTCCGTCTGCGCGGCGGAGACCCGCCCCGCGCCCGCGAGCAGCTTGTACGGCGACCCGTCCAGCGCCGTCCCGGCCAAACTCACGCGCACCTCGTAGTCACCCTGCACCTGAAGGAGAAAAAACACGATGTACAGTCCGTCCTTCGCGTCGGAGTTCACGGGTTTCGAATTCACCACCAGGTTCGCAGCGGCGTTCGGGCCGATGAACTGCACCTCGAAGGAGTCCGTGTTCGTGTTGATGTTGTTCCCCGCGCGGTCCTTCGCCTGGATGTAGAAGAAGCGCTCCACGCCGCAGTTCACGTTGGACAAGTAGGTGCCGTAGGCCTCGGAGCGGCGGGCGTCGACGACGCCGACGGACACGGTGATGTCGGTCGGGACCCCGTTCACGTACAAAGCCTTGTACAGCCGGTCCTCGGGCACGATCTGCCGCGGCGTGGAGAAGGACGCGTACGAAAACCGGGCCGTCGCGTTGCCGGACACCTCCTTGTACTCAAGGCGGATCGGAACGTACGTGTTCTGCGTGAGCGCGATCGAGCCACTGAACTCGGCTGAGGACTCACTCCACTTGTCGAAGAGCTGCACGTTGTCCACCCACAACCGCGCGCTGTCGTCCGCCTCCACGTAGAACGTGTACGTCTCGGAGTGCTCCGGGACGAGGTAACCCGTCCACCTCACCGAGACGAAATCCGACGCGTAGCCGGCGAGCGCGTTCCCGGCCCACTGGAAGTCGATCTTGCCGTCCTGCCGCGTCTCGATCGGAAGCCCGTAGAACCACTGGTTGTCCCAGTACTGCCCGAGAAGACCACCCAGCTCCAGCGACTGGACCGTGAGCGAAAACAAACCCTTCTGCATCAGCGTCACTGTGATATCGTACCTGGTGTGGTCGGGTGAATTATATTTGAGCTTCACAAAGAACGACCTCCACGTTGCGATGTTTTTTTATTTGCTAACACTACGAGGTAACTACGCTGCAGGAGCAGCAGTCAGCAATGTGCAACCACAATCAATCAGAATCATCGAGGGAGTTGTCTATACGTTCCGTCTGTTCGATCTATGGACGGCATGCAGCACACCGGCTTGTCCAGCAGATCTTCTGTCCGATACTTCGGATGATCGCTCGTCACCGGCACGCATATTTGTCCCGTCACGTCCAGTTCGCACGGATTCTGCACGCTGAGGATGTAGAATCGGTCCCCTTCCGTCTCCACCTGGCCGGTTAGCGGGTCGACGGACCTTACTCGCACTAGCGCTTCCGCGTTCGACTGCGCTGTCGCCGGGACGGACTCCGCGATCGAATCTGGCGCCGCCATCATGCGTGCCAGCTGGATGGTGTTCTCCGCGTTCCCGCTGGTTCCGACCCTGTTCAGCGCGTACACCCGGTATCGGTAGATCGATGCGGGCAGCAGCCCGCGCACGTCGGTCTGGAACACGTTCGGGTTCGACGTGCCGTTGTACAGCACCTTCCAGTTGTTCTGCATGTTGATGTCCTCCATCACGACAAAACCCAGCACGGGCGACCCCCTCTCGTCGGGCATCTGCCACCCAATCCGCACGTCGACCGCGCCAATCTTCGTGAGCGTCGGTTTCTGGTCCAGCGCGTAGACGGGCACGCCAGCGGACACGTAGGAAACCTAGCAAGAGTGAGTTTGATTTTGATGATCAACTAATTTACATGTGCAGAAGTTGTGCTGGTCGTAGTGATTTCGATTCATTCGAGGTATTACCATTACCACCTGGGCCTGCCAGTGTTAATAGATGAAGTAGTACAACGTTCTATGTTGAGGCATACAACTCAACAGTATACCTATTCAACGTCAACCGTCACCCGGTAAGACAATTACCATGTTCGACAGCGGCCCGTTGTTCATTGCGGCGTCTTTCCCGCGCATCTGGAATCGGTAGTTTTTGTCGGTCGCAAGCCCGTTCAACTCGATCTGATCGAGACAGCTACCTGCGTGCACTTTCTGCCCCAGCGGCCCTCCTTTGCCGTTGTCCATGTTGACTTCGCAACTCGTCGCTCCCTCTGGCGGGTCGAGCCTCAACACTATTCTCCCAACGTCGGACGAAACCAATATCGGCGGTTTCGCCGGCCCCACATTCGCGAGCGCGGTGTGAAACAAACCCAAGGTGGTCACGGCGAAAGCCGCCAAGCGACCGCAAAGCGGCCGGAAAGATTTACTGGGTTTCATTCTGCTTCGATGCGTGTCGCTGTGCTGCGCCTTCACGTCTGAGTTCCGTCTCCTGCGGCGCCGCCAGTCCCAAACGACGGGTGCGTCAGGACGCTTACTCAAAAACGATGTGCCGAACGATGAGCCGGTAAACCGTTTTTCGGCAAATCTAGTCGCAGATGCTGAGCCTCCCGCTCGCGGAGAAGTCTCATCCACTGCGTGGTCGTGCAGTTCCTCCTCCCTCGCCTTCTCCTGCTGTCGCCATCGTTTGACCAACGGAGGGTCACCTGTCGAAGATGACGATGGCGTGCGCTCCATCTTGATGGACTAACCCTCTATATCTAGTCCCATCACGCCACGACCAGGGACCTATCCGACCGGATGGTGTTTTTGGTGGTTGTTTTGTTGATGGTGCGACTGTATGGTATTGTCAGTCTCTTCACTCTTAGACTGGGTCACAGTCCCAGGAAAACGGTGTAACAATCAGTTACATTTCTCGTATATGCCGTCTTTGCATGGACTTAATTTGAGGATTGTGCTATGCATTAAGACATCCGTTTGCGCTGACCAGCCAACTTTTGCAAACTTCTACCTACATCTCTCTCTCTCTCTCATGCGTTTTGTAAATGTGTTTTTCTTGTAAAAGAAAGTATACGGGAGACGTGGCGTCGCCTCGACCTGGAGAAAATCGGGTACACACAGCGCTAAGTAACGAGGTCGGACGGGAAAATATTAATATTTTGACTGCCCACAAAAGAACGCACAGACGTCGGTCTCTCTTTTTTGCAGAAATCCACGCTTGTCACATCGCTCTCTCTCACTGGCTGAGTCCTTTTTCCTTCGTGTCCTCTCAACTTTCTCCGCCGTCTCTCGACAAATCATGAAGCTGTGTTTGCATTCATTTTTGATTCTCGTCCCGTTCCGTGATCTATCACTTACGGGCGTTGTAAGACGCTAGTGCATTACTGCACGCGGCCGTGCAGCACGAGGACAAGAAAACCGAAAACTTTTAGGTGCCGCCGACGGTTGGCATTAGCAGGCACAGCGGTTACTGTCTCGCGTTGATTTTTTGTCGCTATTTCGGATCTTGATCCCGTCTAGATGCATGAGCATTTCCTTGTCGCAGCTGCAGAGTCTCTGAAAATAAACAAGAAGGGCGTCGCGTCTGTTGCTTCCTCGCGCGGGAATGAGTGCGTGCCCACGGACAACGCAAAGCGCGGCGTCGATGAAGAAGCGATAAACTTGACGCTAACTGATCGCGGCCCCTTGCTGCGGTCGTCTCTGCGTCAATTCCGCGCCGCCGTCGCCGCGGCCAGCGTCTTTTGAGGAAGACGATGATGACCCCTCGTCGCTTTGTAGAAGAGGAGCCTCAGCCAAAAACGGCTTTCCATTTTCTCCACCGAGCGAGGATTGTGGTGACAGATCACTGTCGCCCCCGTCAAACTCTTCCCCTTCTGGTTCGGGCTCCACGTCCCCTGGTGGCTCGCTCGATGTTTTCCCGAAGATTTTCACGTCGCCCGGCGGATAATACCGGAATTCGCTCCCTCGACCTCGGCCCCGCGTTCTGTGCTGTACTTGCACGAGCCCGAGCGAACTCAAGCAGCCGAGCACCAGCGGCCAGCCCTGTCGGTAGTCTAGGTGGATGAGGACGGCGATCAGGGCGACGTTTATCGCGATGATATATGGAACGTACTTGCTGAAGCCCTCGTGACCCGTGATGCGCAGGAAAGTGTGCCGGAGGTAGCGGTATATAAGCTGGTGCGTCCGGATGAAGATATTGTCCGACAGAGGCGCTTCGTGAAACCCGGGCGTTGAAGTTCGCTGATAATGCGTGCCGGCTGGAGGCCACTGAATTGAACAAGATGGCAGCATGTAAAATCGCATCAATTGCTAAAAATCAATTCAAATCCGGTTGCTGTCCAGGCGGTAAAAGGGCATCACTGTGAATGAGCAAGAGCGTCTATCCATTGATTATGATTTGTGCGCGTCCTAGTACTTTTACTTCAGGCGCGACATCAAAAGACCCTCGTACCTTTTCTCCCTTCTTCGTTTTGCTCGCGGGCACGCCGTCCCAGCACAGGTCCGGCTCGTCCAATGGGTTTGCGACCTCAATCTTGTGAAAATTCACAAAGGCGCTCTCGCAGAATTCGATCACGTCGTGTTTTGGTACGAGGTCTCGCAGAGTCAAACAGCCAACGTCGTTGTTGCAGGGAACCAGCTCGGCATTGCCGCGGGAAAACCAAAACTCGTCCTTGCACGCGTAGTACCAGCCCTCGCAAAAAGAGGGACACATGTGGATGACGCCCTTCGTTGAGAGCAACCCCGTACCGACGTCCCCGTCGCACTGCGAACAGAGAACAGACCGCGTCAGATTCTGACACCTGAAGTTCGTTTGACGCTCCAAAAAAGAAGTCATAGCTTCGCCTTCGTTGTAGCGATGATGAAGATGAAAAGCAACACATTTATAAATCATACATCAAGGATCAAAGTATCGACGAGGAACTACTGCGAGCTTTTCATCATCGGCACTGCATGTTCGTTCATCTTGCTTTTCACTCGGTTGGCGTGTGGTCTCCTGCAGCAGGTGTATGGCGCATGCTCCAAGCAATAGTCGAGTGTAGCCACATCCACTGCTGTTTCGTCTGGCGTAAACGTCAGCTCGGACTTGCACATTGGCGCAGGCTCAGCAGGATCTGGCGTGTGAATGGGAAGACCTTTCTTCAGCTGCATGGGCGCGTGGTGTTGTTTACTTTAGGAGGTTTTAAATTCAATTTCAAATTCAAGATTCAAGGCGTAAAATATTAATTTAGGGGCCATGTTGTTGCCTTGCTTTTTCTTTCCTGGTGGCTTGTCCTTCTGGTCCCTGTCCTTTCTTGCCCCATATGATTTTTCCTTTTTCGTCTTTCCCTTCTTTCCGCCGTTTTCGCCTGCTGAGACCGCCCAGCTAAGGCTGTTGAGCACTGCGAGTGCAAGCAGAGCGCGCCGATTCCTTACCATGATTGATGTTGGCTTGATGTGTTTCTTTGCGTCTCAAGAAGAATTTACAGCCGGAGTGAACGGTACAAAAAAATTCTTTGTTGCGCTAAAAATGTGGAAGATGCTACGTACAACAAACGTGCGTAATCCAATTCCAATCTACAATGGGAAGTGTGCCGCGGCCTGTGTGCTAAAGCTAGGTCGTGATTCGGATCGATATACGCTTTCTTGAATTTTCTTCAATGGGATGCACGAAGGGGAAAACATGAGCGACGAAGGGCATTGCAGCGAATCAACGCGTTGATCACGGGTCAAAGGTGCTACCGCCGCGGAGAAGTGATCCATCTACCGAAAAAACTGTTTTTGCGCGGCACCAGACTCGCATTCGATTCTTCAATGGAGAACAGCAGTGAATCAATTGGGCATTATTTCCAAGCCGCGACGACCAGTTTTCTTCACCGACGGACATCCAAAAATTGACTCCGTCGCACGAAGGCGGACCTCTCCTGCCGGATCCTCTTTTTCAATTGAACGCGCCGATCTGTCCCAGCACGATCAGTGTGGCGTAGATGAAGCCGATCACAGCGGCCAGGATTTTAAAGAACAGCAGCCACTTCGCCAGCGTCCAGGCGCCCCTTGCGACGCTGACCACAGCATCGATGAATGCGTTGTTCATCAAAGCCGACTCCCGCCCCCGTAACAACTCCGGGTCCTCCCCGTCCAGGAAGGGGTTCTGGTTCGGCTCCTCGCGCCCTCTTCCGACCAGAAAATTCGCGTCCTGCCGGTCGGCGGCCTCGACGATGCCGATCTCGCAGTTTAGGCACGCGCGCACCTTTCCGGGGAAGGCGGGGAGGTACAGCTTGATCCCGCTCGTGTGGTGGAAGAAGATGCGGACGTGCGACTGGTTGTGCCCGACGAGCAGTTCCTCTGCGTCGCGAAAGTCCTCGGAAAGGTCAATCAGGACCTCGCCAATGGGCTCGTTCGCGAAGATCAGATTGTTCGCGATCGCGATAAACGTAAGGGTGGCGTACTGCAGCGGCAGCGGCACGTCGAACAGCAACCGCCAATTGAAGACGGCGCGCCCGCTGTTCGTCTGCACGCGCCGGTGCACGTCCGTCGTTTCCTCAAGGACCGAGCCATCGTTCAGAGTTAAGCGCGCGACGAGGGACACGTTCACTGTGGTGTCGCCACCTTCGAGGCTGGTGCCGTAGATGATGTCAGTGACGTCGAAAACAGCGACGCGGAGCTGCACGGTGCGCTGTCGCTTCTTCGCAGATTTCGCGGGCGACAAGGAACCGCCAGACAGCGCCAAGGCGCTCCCGCTCAACTCGCCATACGCGAAAACCTCCGTGCGCATCATCAGCAGCCCCGTACTGATTCCGCGGCTGGAATACCCCACCGGCATTAGCTTTCGCGTCTCCAGGGGCGTCTTGCGAAGCTGCGTGCTTTTTCGGTTCTCCGCGTGGAAGAACCGGTCTTCGAGATCCAGGAATGTGGAACCGAGCTCGGTGCCCTCCGGCTTGTCGGCCGTGTGCTCGAAAACAGTGACGCGGAGCAACGCGTAGCGCGGAAAGTAGCAATCGGACAGGGTGAGAGTCTGTCGGAAATTGGGCGTGTGTGCCGGTTCCACTGCCAAGCTTTTTGCCGGTGCGCCCTCTTTTTCTTTGTCGCCGCTAGGACCAGATCCAGCACCCGCGGCTTCCGCAGCTGCATCCGCACCCAATGTCACCACACCTTGCTTCCCTCCGAAAACGCGAAGGCTCGTCCGCAGCTCCGCCCCGCCATATGGCAAAAAGTCGCCCTGCTCGATGCTCAACCGGACGATCAACCCGGCGCGCGCCATTTCGTATTGTTTCTTCAGCTCCCGCACCCGCAAAGCAAACAGTCCGTTCGCTTGCGCAGCCCACGCTCGTTCCGATTTTCTCCCGATTGGGACGATCGCGACGACGAACTTCACGACGCCACACACTATGCGATCCCCGTGTTCGTCCACGATGAAGAGTTCCGCGCGCTCGTACAAGAAGCCGTCGTCTCCCTGCAGCTGCGTCTCCTCCAGATTCGACCGCAAGTACGCGTCTTCGCGGGCTTTTGCATTTGCAAATTCGAACTCCTCGTAGAAGGTGTCGATAGCGGTCGATGCGTCGCCGACGGAGGTCGGTAGAATGTGGGAAGAAGAGAGGCAGCGCTCGTTGGGCCGCACGAAGTCGGCAGCCGAAGGCCCTGTCGAAGCTAGCTGCTCTGTCACAGCGGCGGAAAGCTTCTGTACTAGCTTTCCTGAGGAACTTTTGCGTTTTCTCCGAGGCTCTCTCGCGTCTCTGCTGCTCATTCTTGACCTTCTCGATTCGGCGACATCGCGCTCGGAAGAACGTGCTGATTCCAGTCCGCGCGCCACGATGGTTTCCGCGTTGCGAGCTGAGTCGTCTTTCGGCAGCGCCACAAGTTCCCCATTATCAGACGAGAAACTCTCACCGGACGGATTCGCGCCACGTGTTGTGCCACTGCTGTTCTCTAGTTCCTGGTCTGTTACCGCATCTGCCATGACCTTGGTTCCCACACGATTGTGCTCCACGTGCTCCGCAGCTTCGGCACCTGGTCCCTCGCGCAGTGCTTTTTCGCGTCGCTCTCGCAAGAGCTCGAATAGCTTGCCTCGGTCCCCCTCGGCGGATTCCGCTTGCTCGTTTTGCCGCCCTGGTGCTGCATGCCGTTTTCTGGAAACGCGCTTCGCCAAATACATCGGCGAAGGATCTGGCTTCGTCTTTTTCTTGCTCGATCCGTCCGGGAGCCCGTCTGCCGCATCGCCAGCATCTTCCTCCTCTTCGTCTTCGCTTTCCGTCGAGAAATCGGCATCGTCGCTGCGAACGCCGCCGTCATTGTCCTCGAAACCGTCGGCGTTCACCCAGGCAGACCGAGCTGCAAAGCCGCGCTGTGTGCGTTTTCTGTTCTCCTCCGACAGCCACGGTTTGTACGGATTCAGGTTCAAGAATCCGACACACATCACTGGACCGAGTTTCGCATCCAGTGCTGTCACGGGCGGCTTCCCAAACCTGGCAACGTCGGCTCGGCGTGACTTCCTTGCCGCCTTCTTTTCTTCAGTCCCGTCCTTTGCTATGGTTTCCGTGGATGGCGGTGCTTTCTCAGGTTCCTCACCGGTGATGGCACTCGCAAGCATCCCGACGCCGTCCGTGAGTGAAGACAGGAAGCCCCCACCGGCGCCTTCTTTGCTCTTGTCGTGGTCATCTTTCTCTTTTCCATCTGCATCTGCAGCGACCGCACTAGGAATAGACTTTTTTCCCCGACCGCTGGCTGCTTCGTCAGATTTTTTTTTCTCCACTTCAGCTTTCCCCACTTCTGTCTCACGTCTGTTTCCCTCCTCCCCGCCGCCAACAAGGCTCTCGACTTCTGCAGTCACTGCGTTTGCTGCGCTCGTTAAGCCCTCGCCAACACCCGACGCCAAGTTACCCAGGCCTCCGAAGAAGCCGCCGCCGCCCTCATCCGTTGCGGCGTGGCGGCCCTCCATCATTTTGAGGCGGATCAGCGGATTTCGATTGACGGGCCCCGAAGAAGAAGAGCTGGAAGGCGTCGGGCGCGTGGTGAATGTTGACGGGTGGACCAACAATGGGCTGATACCGATGGTGCGGCTGACGTGAGAACTCGTCGCAGTTGCAGTCGTAGATGACAATCGGTCTGCCCGTAGTCCTCTACCAGCTCCAGAAAACACTTGCGACGCTGTGGGTTCCGCACCCTCATCAAAATCGCCCTCGATCATATCATCGTCCGTGCTCTCGCGCGGTGACGGATAGCGCAGCATCGCCGGTGGTGCGGCAGAAGCGACTTCGACAGTCCTTGCTCTTGGGCTGTTCGAGCCGCTGTCGGCCGCGACCGCGGTTGGTGCAGGGGGTGTTTTGCTTTCAACCTCCGGTGCTTGCAACTCCTGCTTGGTCGGGGCTCCAGCTTCCGTAGGTTGCGTTGGCTCTGCAGCCGGGCGTGATGAAGACTCCGTCGGTAACGACAGGGACGCTCGACCGGACGATGATCGGCGCTCCGGGCCGGCTATGCTGGCACGCGACCTTCTTGCGGACGGGGACGGGCTGCCACCGGTGAGGCCGCCCTTCTTCATCGCGTCAGCCGAGTCGCCCTGCTTGCCCTTGCCGTCGGCGGTTTTAGCTGGTTTTTCCGCGCGCGGAATGAAGGCGTGAACGGGCTTTGGCGCTACGTCATCGGGCAATTTGTGTGCGTCGCGAAGCGTGATCGAAACGAAGTCCTGCACCTCCGCCTTTTTGGCGAGCCGCGTCTGAAACTTGAACTCTGTCATGTAGTCGAAGCCGCCGTTTTCCGCGTGGCGACAGACCGGGGAGCGTGCGAGCAGAGTCCCATCGCGGTTGTCGCGGATCTCCACGAACGGATCGGAGACATGGGTGCTCTTTTCAACTTCATTGCTTGCGTCGTGGACTTTATTTATGCTCTTTTTTCTACCTCGTTCCGGTCGCACGCATCCAACCTCGGGCAAAAACCGCACGCCCAACAAGAAAAGCCGGACCTCGCACGACAACGACCCGCAATCCAGCATCTCATCTCGCCACGATTCCTCCGCGGAGGGTGCAGCGGTCGACGTCTGTTCGTCGCTTTTCTTCGCGTCCTCGACCGCGGCGGCGGGTGCGCGGCCCGACTGCGTTTTTCCCCCTGTGCCGATGAGCTCGGCGAAGCACTCGAAGCTGAGTAGCGCACGGCACGGCGTGTGGCGGAGCTGAGGAGTGCCGACGCGGGGCTCCATTTCCAACCAGACCGGCATTCCCTTCCACTGCTTGGGCAGAACTGCAGCTGAGGGGAGGTCTAGCTCTGCCAGGATGGTGACTCCGTGCCCGTGGGCAGATTTCGTTTCGTCCGTGTTTACTTCGACCAATTCCAGTGACAAGGGTGGCCACAACAAGCGGTCTCGCGGGAGGAACGTCACCACCTCGAGCACTTGGTTGAAAACCGGATGCAACATCGGGGTCGCAGCAGAAGCCGCGCTGCGCGGCACCCGCCGCGTACAAACTACTTGCGTCCCGAAAGAGACGCGCAGTGCCCGTGCCAGCTTTGTCGACGACGCTCCTGAAGGTCTGCCTAGTGGCGCGTAGCAAGCTTGAAACGCAAATACCCGGAGCGTGTACTTCTGCCACTGGACGTCAGTACGCAGCGGACGAGGTACTGCTGCTTCTACCACCGGACCGCCCACACGGGGACCAGCGTTCGGAGCCTTTGGTCGGCGATTTCTATGCTGACCTGGTCGGAACGGCTCGGTCATCTGTGCGGACAGCATGAGGCGCGCCGCAGCCTCGCCAACGTGGTGCACTGAGTATAGGTCGATCCACTTTGGTGCTGCGAAAATCGTTTTCGATGTATTTGGTAATACACCCGCTCCACGCTGTTGAGATTCGCCTACTTCTTCTTCCAGCAACTCCAGCTGAACTTTTCCCAGAAGCGCGATTTCCGTAGTCGAGTGGCCCTCTAGATGCTCGTCTGCATCCTCGGCCGGCGGAGGACTCATGAAGCGCACGAAGACGGTAAGTGGTTCCGCCCCGTCGTCGCCCACGCCGCTAGAAACTGTGAAGGGGGCGACCTCCCCCCCAAAACTTCCGAAGGTAATGGAATGCGCGTTCGGCTTTCGATGAAACGGCGGGAGCGTCTCCGGCGTGATCTTCTTCGGCCTGGCTTTACTAGCTTTTGCATCTCGTCCCGCTTCTTCACTTCCATGACCCCCGCCGCCCCCCGAACCGACACCCCCGGGCGACCCCGCAGCCCCCGACCCACTTTCAATTTGCAGTGCGACTGCGTCCGGATACAAAGCCTCCTCCTCTTCATCGTCCTCGTGGTCCATCGCGTAGTACGATGGCCAGCACACCATTTTTGAACCGACGTGGAACTCGAAAACCACCTCGAGCTCTGCGTCCGGCTCGTCCAGGATGAAGTCGAGTTGGTACAGTCCGACGTAGACTTCGCGCCCGGGGCCTTGACTCATCTCACCTGCGTTTTCATCCCCCGCCGAAAACGTTGCTCCGCCACGTCCGCCCGCTTTCTGCAGGCCCAGCACAGCCCTCCCCGTCTCCTGTGGCAACGGCTCGCGCCGCGCACCGATGAGGATGCGGCCAGCCCACAGGCACTGGTAGATTGCCTCGTACTTCAGCAGCTTTTCCTTGTACCGCTTGCGCTTGACCGCGCGCTCCACGCACTCCTGCGGGTACGCGAACAGCGACACCCATTTTGGAGCCATTTCCGGATCTCCGAGCAGCGGCGTGCAGTCCAGCGTGGCGCGGTGCAGTAGGGTTCCCGCGAAGCTCTCGCCGGACACGAGACTGGAGAGGGCGTCGAAAAATCCGCTCGCGTAGCTGCTGCCGCTGGCGTGGGAGGAGAAAACCCGGAGGTGCACCGTCGTGTTCCACTTGGACAGCACGAAGGGAAAGTTCACCGCCTCGGCGAAAACCGGACTCACCGTGTTGAACTTTGTGCTGGTGCAAATTTTCGTGGGGTTGCCGACCAGCTCCACTTCGATGTACGGGTTGCACTCGCCGTCTTCGATCGGGCAAAAAAGCCGTTCCGCCTGGAACACCAAAACGGTCAGTTGCGCGACGTGCAGTTGCGCATCGCTGGGCACGAGCGAAATGCGCGTGAGCAGATCGCGGAAATCCCCCCGCTCGTGGTTCGCAACAGCATGGCGCTTACCGCGTCCCCCGCGCTTTTTTGGGCTCGCCCGCTCCGCGGCGGCTGCGGATCCGGCGCCGCTACTGGCGGCCTTGTTGCTCCGAATGGCGCGACTCGGGACCACGTCTTGCGCACAGTACACGCCCAAAGATATCATGATCCATCCTCGTTGCTCTAGGTCATTGGGATGCACGAGAGGAAACCACTCCTTCTCAATTTTCCTTCCCGTTGCCTGGATCTGGGCGAGGACGCGGCGGACCTCGAGGACCAAGGTGCCGACCACCTCGTCGCTGGTGGTCAGCCGGAAAGCCCTCTGCGCCGTACTCAGCTCCGTGTACACAGTGAAGGTAACAACCTGCAAATGCATTCATGATTGCGTTTTCCCGTTCTGTGTGAGTGTGGGCATCTGGCAAACTCTCAATCATCTGTTGAGAGCCACATTATAGCAATACAACCAATTCCCCTCAGTTACAATATACCTCCTCTCGCAATTCTGCCGGTGAAAGCCTCCCCAAGAGCGCGAAATAGGAGTTGTAGACGCACGAGGCTGTTTCCTTGCGTACGCCCGTCGCCCGTTCCTCAGCCAAGTGGGGTCTTGCATTGATCACCACATACGGGTTGAGAAAAGCCGCCTCGAGCGGCTTGCCCGTCTCTTTGTCGAGTGGGGGACGGATGCCGTACAGCTTGTGGATGTCCACATCAACAAGGTACTCCTCGGACATGACAACTTGGTTTGCGGTGCTGAAGGAAGAGAGGCGGCGACGCGGAAGTAGTAGCTGTAGCTGCGCTGTCAGGAGGAGGAGCTGCTGACTCAAAATAGATTCAAAAAAACCCGTAGCCAGAAAAGAAAAACTAAAGGCCGTCTTCCTCTTCTTACTTTCGATATCCATTGGTAAGAGTTAGAATGACGTTTTTAAAGATGATTCACGCGCTTCAGGCGAGAAGACCGAAACCGATCACAACAAGATTCGATAGTTAGATGTGACACGACTTCGAAGATTGATTCGATCGCCACAAGGAAGACGACTACTCGAGCGAATCGATGACGGCACGACCAGAGGCACGCCCACGCGCACGTCGAAACGCACGACGAAGAGCAGTGATCATAAGGCTGACGGCAAGCGGAGGACCCCGCGGTTTTCCTAGTTCTCCGAAACCGCTCACGAAATCTGTCAGCACAAAACCGATGCACTACCAATTGTTCGCCTGCGTCCTCACAGATTTTTTATTCATGGGCACGCCCGTTAAGCGACACCACGTGGTCGCAAACCCATTCAAATTGAGCTGCGTCCCTTCTCTGCCAAAAAGCATACTTACGCAGAAGTTGCAGATGTGCATGTTTGTACGCGGCAAGTCGTTGCTCCAACGAAAAAGAAGCTTGCACTTCCGTAGTTCAAACTACAAACCCAATGAATTGGTTTTGATGGATTTGCTTCGCAAAACCGTCACCAGGCAGCGCAATCAAACTTTTATTTTTGTTCCCCCTCCCCGCCAAGCATCACCGTTGTCTCCGGTACGCTGGTCAGGGCGAAAATGTTGTTCTCGTCAGAGAACGGATTCTTGACTCTGTCTACCACCGAAAAGACGACGCACATGGAGGGGGAATTCAGCTTAAGGTCCACTGCGTTCCGGCATTGCAACTGGACAAACTCTCCCTGTTGCTCCTGGTGCCCCTCTTCATTTTCGTCCTCGCTCTCTTCCGGCAAGTCGTTGTCCTCTTCGAAGTCATCTGAGTATTCTGAAGATGCACCTCCTCCACGACAATCTTCTTCCTCCGGTGCCCGGTCATTGTTCGAAACCGGAGCCTCTCCGGCGCGCTGCAAAAACGCCGGCTTCTGCTTTGTGACCGGTTTCGGGGTCGGACCGGCGCTCCTCGACGATCCAGCTCCTCTGCCGCTGCTGGGACAATTTTTGCTTGGACTGGTACTGAAATTGCTCATGTTGGACGGGGTTTTTCGCTCGAACACGAGCTGAAAATGGCTAGTCGCATCATCGTCGTCTGCCGTTTTACCGATCGTGCCCCCAAACGGCCCGTTCAGAATGTCTTCGTACTCATCATCATCGCCCGACAACGACTCGAGACCGGATTGCCGCGAGGAGTTTGCACTGCGATTTTTTCCCATGATTCTGCGACTTTCCTCTCGTGTCTCAGCCAGCCCTGCAAGATCGCCATCGCATGCCCGGCCGGCGGCGGCGAAGTGCGGCGTTACACGATTGCCAAGAAATTCATCCGCGTCTGGCGGTATGATCTCGAGATGCGGGCGCGAGCGCGACGATCGTTGCGAGGACGTCGTAGTCCCGCCTCCGGCTCCGGCGCCCATTGCTGCGTCCCCGCCGTCCACGTCGATCTCGATTTCGGGATCGGTTGTTTCGCCCGCATCTTCACTGGAAGTGCGGTACTTCAAACTTGCGCTGAACTCGTCTTCCGTCCAGGCGGATTTCGTCAAGTAGAATTCCCGCGTGCGCGACTTCTGCCCGAATTCCGCGAAGTCTTCGTCGGGGATCGAAATCCTCTGCGTGCTGGAGAGGGACTTGTTGCTGTTGTCAGCGTCCTCGTTGCCGTCGACGTCGTGCGTTACGAGAGGACCGGTAGCGCCAGGTGGCACGATCGACTTGTAGTGGCTGGTCGCCGAGCCCGTGCTGTTCTCCTTCTTCGTCGAGTGCGCCGAGTGAAATTTCAACATCGGTGCGGCATCGGTCTCGTCGTCGTCGCGGATGCGCACCTGAAAAACGGAGTTTTGCGCGTCTTCGTGCGCGTAGTGGCCGCCGCCCCGGCCCGGCGCGTCGGCGTGCCGCTGCAGTTCTTGGTGTTGGGGCACATCCACTTGTTCCGCATGGTCGTGACTTGATGCGTCTTGGTTCAGCATTCGGTAGAAGTTTTTGCCATCGTGAAAAAGCACGTTCTTTTTCTTCGCCGCCATCCCATGCAGTTTGCCGGAATTTAGGAAAAGCGGTTGCTGCGAGTGGTCTGCGGCGACCGCCGCGCGGTTCGCAGTGTCTGTTGCAGTCGTCGACGCGGAAGACTGATATCGGATCTTATCAACGAAGGTCAGACGGTTGCTCGCTATCCGTGGCGACGCAGCGGAGGGTTTCGCTGGACCACTTCTGCCCGCAACCTTCGTACCTCGCGCGTCTGCCTGCGGAAGCACGGCCTCGGACATGACTCGCCGCCTCGGTAATCGCCGGTTGCCTGAATACGACGACGTAGTTGTCCCGGTTGTGATACAGATACCGTTTGAAGTTGCAGTTGCGCCCACACTTCTGTGCGTTGAGCTAGATGCCGTACTCGTCCCGCTCACGGTGCTGCCAGCTCGTGTCGATGCTTGTTTCTCTTTCTTCCCTCCCGTGGACATACTTGCCTTCAGGAGCTCGAAATCTGCTTGCGACGCCGCATTTAGCTGCCTCTTCCGTTCGAGCTCCTCGGTGGACACTGCTGAACCGCCGGCTTCTCGTGTTTTTCGTCGCGCAAGGTGGCTCGCTAAATAGCTCGTGCCAGCTGCACTCGAGAATTGCTTTGCCCGCCCTTCCGGAGCTGGAAAATCTAGTCGCCCCAAGCCGCCGCCCAGGTTCGAATTTATAATTTGTTCGCGCTGCCGCTTGGCATCGACGACTAACTCACCGAGCACGCGCGGAGTCGCCGGCGTACTGCCCTGCCGCGATAAGCGTGGCGTCGCGCCGCCAGAGGCCGGCGTGGACCCGTTTCTGCAGCTTAAGCGCGGGGTGGAACCCTGCGACCCCCGAGAGCCGATAATCGGAGGTGTTTTTCGCCGCTGCACAATCACTTCCGGTAGTTCCGGCCGCGAGTTTGGGCGACTGGAGCTGCTGGAAGAAGATCCCCCTGCAGTTGCCCCGCGGCCTCTGCTACTGGGTTTGTTGCTGCTGCTGGAACCGGTAGATGGTATTAGCGGAAATGGTAGCTCCAGCTGTGGCAGTGGTTGCATGCGGTCGTGTCTCTCCTTGTCGTCTTCGTCTGCCGCAAACGTCGGTGGTACCGCTACCGAACTACCGCAGTTAGAAGTAGAACTCGGGTGCTCGGCGATCAGAGTCGAGGGGTCGGGCGAGTAACAAAGCGTATCGCTCTGGTTGGACGATTCCGTTACCGCGAACGTGATCGGTCGGTCCTCACTTCGCTCACTATGCGGCAGCGGGAGCTTCTCTGTCTTCATGTTGGGATCCTCGTCATCCGAGACGGCATCGGTTGCATCAGCCGCTGCGCTGCTGTCTTGTTGACCGTCGATCATGTCCTGCAAACTTCGAGCATCGTCCGACAACTTCCGTAACCGCTCCGCAAAGTTGCCGCCGCGCGAACTCGTTCGTTTTTGTAGTTCTGGCGGCACCGGTTCTTGCAAGGTACTCACGGCTGCGTCCTCATCACAAACGCTCCCGGGAGTGTCTGCAGGTGGGATGAGCTCGGCATCGTTCAGTGTCGTCTGCCCGCCGTCTTCGTCCTTAAGAAAATCCTCATCTCCTTCTCCCGCGCGGTCTCCTATTATTTCTTCCGCGTCGCCCCAAGACTCCTCGTCGCTGCCGGAGAGATTTTCCTGATCGTGATCCCCAATCGCCTCTAGCTCCTCCCAGTCGCAGAGGTCCGCGTACAGGCTTGGCTCCAGGAAGCTGTACTTTTGAAGTGCAGAAGGCCTCCCGGGTGGCACGCTGGCGGACGATGCGGTCACCTCCGCTTCGGATTCCGACGGAGGGACCGGCGGCCTGCTGCGGTCGTCTGCAGTTGCTGTTCTCCCGCCCGCAAGCCCCTCGTCCTCTTGTAGCATCTTCGGGCCCAAGAGAGAGGAGGACACCGGCTCCACCACACCCAACTTAACCTCCTGCGACGCGGCAATTCCGTGCACATCCCGAAAAATCCGCTCGATCTCCTGCACGGCCCGCGCCGCACGCATCCTCGCCTTCGGTGCCTCGACCAAGAGCTTCTCTTCGAGCAAAGTCTTGACGTTCGCTATCTCGTAATTGAGGTCGGGCGGAAGCGGCTGCCAATCGGCCTTAGAGATCTTCAAGGCGAGGGCGGCGAGGTTGTTGCCCGTGAAAGGCCGCAAGGGAAAGGCGACGGACTCGTACAAACACACGCCGAAACTCCAAACGTCAGACGCGGGGCCGTACTCCTCGCCGTTCACCAACTCCGGCGCGAAGTAATGCGGTGTTCCGATCACCGTCTTGGCGCGCACGGTTGTCTTGTCCCTCGCGTTGGAACGTACTGTCCCGCCGCCGTACTGCCCGCTGTGAACGCTGTTCGTTGCGCCGGTACGCGCTGAAGCGGCAGCACTATCGCCTGGTGAGAAATGGTCTGATGTTGATGCTTGACACACGAGGAGATAAGCAGAAACTTGAATTTATATACAGGCATGGCAGTATTCGTGCCCAGACACAATAAATCGTGCTTTCAGTTTTGGAAACTGACACAGATCGAAAGACAATGGCGATGGCGATGGCATCTCGATGTAACCTAACTTCTACCCACGAAGCACACGCCGAAGTCGGCCAGCTTTGCGCGTCCTCCTCCGAACAGCAGGATGTTTGCCGGCTTGAGGTCTCGGTGCAGAATCTTTTTCGCGTGGCAGTACGCCAGCGCGGAGAGTATCTGCCCGCCCCAGCCGAGTGCTTTCTTCTCACCGCAGCGCCCGTTCTTCTCGCAGTGCTGATGCAGGTCGCCGCACGGGGCGAACTCCAAGACGATCTGCAGGACGTCTTTCTCGCCGAACAGCACATCAAAACATTCGATGATGTTCGGGTGCCTGCTCAATTTCTGCAGCAGCTTCGCCTCCTTCAAGGCGCGCTTCCGCAGCTGCCGCGAGAGGCCCGAAAGGTCGACGAGCTTCACTGCGACCAGGGCGGGCTGGAAGGCGAGATTTTGATCAGGTTGAGAGGAGGCGTCCGATGGGAGGCTCGCAGCGTTGCTGAACTGGTCGCCAGGTTCCGTGAGGCACAGCCGCACCTGCCCGAAGGCACCACGCCCGAGGTGGCGAACAGTCTTCATCTTCAAAAAAAACAAACTCTTCAAAAAAACACACGTGCGGTGAGCGACACGACTTGATGACTTCGTGCTGTTTCTATGTTTGTAATTGATGTTCTTGTCACCAGAACCACCAGGAGCCCAATTGTTTTTGGTTAACATGTCAGTTGTTGGACTATCACAAGGGCTCGATGACGGATGATACCGTTGTCCCTCGCATTCAGTCTCTCTCGCGGCGGCGGCTTGGCCCGGAAACTACGACTTGGCAGCGAAAACTGTTCCCAGTTTCTCGCCGAGCACTCGCACTGGAAATCTCTCTTGCGATCGCGAATGCTTGACCTTGGCACACCTCCTGAACAAAGCGAAACCTCTACTTAGTCTACTTGTCGACAGAACACAAAAATGCTGAGCAGCGGCAGTCGCAGTGCCGCGAACCGCTAGTGCTTTCGGTTTCGCCATTCCCAGCGACAGCCGGATATAGCAAATGATTGCAGCATACGTCTACAGAGAAAGCAAAGCTGTGATCTCCCAGTCGTAATTCGAGGGGTCGATCATGATGAAGTCTGTCTCAGTCTCTTTCTTATATCAATTCAATGCCACCGCAGCTCGTGCTCAATGCCGAATCTTGATTCTGTATTTATGACGATCTCAAATTTGTTCAGCCTTCGGTTTCTACTTCATAGCTTCAGTGCCAGTGCGGCCTGCTAGAGCGTGGAGCTGTCGGAGTCGGAAGTTAGGTGTTCTGTGTTGCCCGTTTCCATTTGCGCCCGCGCAATCTGCTTCTCCAGTTTATTGATGCCGAATTCCAGAGTTTTTTGGGGTTGGACACCGGTGGACCTGTCCGCAGCCACGGTGGCGGAACTCGCGCTTCCCTTCTGTAACACTCTCGTTTGCTCCTGTCGTACCCGGGCCCCGAACTGCACAACCTGCTTCCCTTTTGCCCCGTCTCTGTCAGCAGATCCTTCGCGAACCGCTCTACTCATGATATTTGAACCCAGAAGCCCCTTTCCACTTAGTCTACTCGACGCAAAGGAAGTTCCCGCGCCTTTCGGAGTCGGTACGAACCTGCTCAGACCTCCGCTTTTCTTCGCCGCAGCGGCTTGAGCCGCGGCCGCCAGAGAGCCACGATTGGCAAATCCTACACCGGAGGCGGAGACCGACGCCCCCACGCTCTTCTTGAAGTTAAGCTTCTCCTCCTCCCGTTCCTCCTTCCGTTTTTCTTCCTTCGCCTGTCTTTCCGCCTCCTTCTTCTTCGCCTCTTGTTTCTGCTCCTCGAGTTTTCTGCGCCGCTCCTCTCGCTCCGTGCGCTTCTGTTCCTCGGGGTCCTGAGGCGGTGGCTCCCTCGGCGTAACTAACTCGTTCTCCGAGGGGGCTCTTCGTGCTGCTGCTTTCCTGCGCAGTCGCTCCTTTCGCTTTCGCTCAACTTCTTCCTCCAAGTGCTTTTTAGCCTCTTCTTCGGTCATTTCCAAATGCGGAGCGCTGCCTTCATCTGGCGAAAGCCCCGCTGCCCCCGCCGCGCTGGGCCTCTGCTCGTCGTTATCCTCGACAACGCTCTTTGCCTTCGTTGTGTTCGACTCCTGCTCCCCTGTCGCGCTGGCGGCGCTTTTGCTCATGATGCTTTCTTGCGGAATCTCGGTCGCAGCGTCGTCCGCCCCCGGCCCCGCAGTACTTCCACCTGCTGCTGTCCGCGATTTACGTTTCGAAACGCGCGCCTTCATCTCTTCTGCGGCGGCCCGCGCCTGCTCCACCAAGGAGGGTACGCCGGACTGTTCGCCCGCATCTTCGTCATCGCTGCTGCGGCCCTCTCCACCCGCCTGCTCAACTCCACCTGCGTCGGACTTTCGATTTTCTGTCAAAGCCGCGTCGTCGTACGGTGTATGATCCTCTTCGCCCAGTTCGTCCGTGATCCACTTCAGCTCTTCCTCTACGCTCGCCCATCGACTTGCCATCGCCGGTGGCTTCAACGGGTGCAGTACCCGCAGACCCTCCGGCTCATTCACGTGTTGCATCAACAGATCCATTTCGGAGAAGTACAATTCCCCCTTCGCGCCCCCCTCTTTCGACCGTTTCACTCTTCGGTCCCGCAGTTCCTTGCTATTTCCGCGCGCCCGCTCGAACGTCTCGTCAACGGCGTGCTCCTTTTTCGCCAATTGGTCGTACAGGTCGGTGACGTAGTCCCGGTTCGTCTTGTAGACGGGCAACGCCGGCGAGACGGTGGCCCCGATGCTCTCCCTGAGTAGGTCGGCGTCGGTCGAGCTCCACCCGGGACTGAGCTCGAACGATAGGTCCGTCGCGGGCCGGAAGTTGCCGACGTATTTGCGTAGGTCGGCGAAATTGATCGCCTTACTTGCGGCCAAGACGCGCTCTTCGTGCCCAAGCTCGGCTTCGTGCCTCGCCGCCGAGGTATCTTCCTGAGACCTCCACCACCACTCCGACGAGCGGCTATCTTTTTCCTTGCTCTGCATCTTGACGTCCATTTCCCGGTCTCCCGATGTGTCCCGGTCTGTGCCGCCGTAGGTGCGCGGCCCAGGCGCCTGCCATTCTTGGATGGAGAACTGCCGGAAAAGGGTACGCCCCTTGGCCTCGATCTGGCGCGAGAGCTCCTTTTCTTCGGAAAGAGGCAGGCCCGAGACGAGTGCGGCATCTAAGCCGGTAGCCGGCGGCCTTCGCGACGCGGGACGCCGGTTCCACGATTCTGTGATTTTTTTTTTATTACCCAATTGTTGTCCGCATGTCATCGCTTCCACCTTGGGAAGATTCATTTGTTGGTACAATAAAAGCAAATGGACATGGAGGCGGTGCAGCTGACCAAGCATCCTTTCATGTATAGTAAAGAGGATCACGATCACCTTCATCGTGGACAATTGCAATTATCGGAAAAAGAGATCCAATGCGTATGCGGTACTGTAGTGCTGCATCTTCTCCGCGTAGAGTTCGTGATTCATCAAAGGGCGGCGGAACGGCGTCCGATCGACTTGTCGCTCCTCCTCTGCCAGCGACGTACGTACTGGTGATTTTGACCTCCTCGCCAGTTGTATTGCTTGGCGCACCTTTCGCGCTTTCTCTTTTTCCTTCTGCGCTGCACTCCGCGGCCTATCCTCCGCGCGCGCGTCCACCACGTCCAGCCCCAGTCTCTCCGAGTTTCTTTCGAAAAGAGTCGGTTGCAAAGACGACTCATCCACAACTTTCTCCATGTTTACATCGTCGACGAGCCGGGCTTTCACTTCGCGCACTTGCTGGTCAGCGTCCCTCACTTTCTCCTCCGTCTGCGTGAGCAGTTGCAGCAGCTCTTCGGCGCCCAACAGTCGCGACGGCGCATCGATTTTTCCACTCCAAAGTTCTGGTTTAGTAGCAGGTTTTGCGGAACAATGCC